>JAOUQT010059283.1:0-10575 GCA_025769995.1 Xyliphius kryptos | reverse complement strand
CTAAAAAAACCCTATCGGCTATGTTATGTGACATGAGCGCAGCACCCTCCCGTGAGGGATGGATACCGTCCCATTTCTAAAGGCCAGGCCTTCCCTCGAAAGTAGACCAATTGTCTATGAAGGCAATGTTGCTCCTCCTTTAACTCTCTCTGTGTTCAGATCAAATACATGCAGCTGCTTATACATCAGGATCTCAGAGGGTGGAGACAAATGAAGCGACAGACAGACAGACAGACTCTTAAATCTAAATGTAACATCTCAGTGTTTGATCAGAAGACAGAAGTTTAGTTCAAACAAAACAGAAACGTCTTTAAGACGGCTCTCAGAACTTTCAGATTCAGACAAACTGAAATATCAGCTTCTGAATTTTTCCTCAGAGAGTTTTAGTTTCGTTTTTACCTGAAACAAGAATGTTTTTGTTTTTGTGCCTTTTAGTTAAACAGAGTAAAAGGGTGTGTGTGAGAGAGAGAGAGAGAGAGAGAGAGAGAGAGAGATATTCCACTAACACACCGTCACAATAAAGCTTTGTAAATACAACAGGTCCTGAGTCATTGTTCTACAATCTCACCAACACACACAGATACCACAATACATACATTCACCTTTACGCAGGACTGAAGCTGTCGTAGGTGAGGCGAACATACAAATGTGTAGTGCTTCATGTTTATGTAAGGGTCAGAGATTCTGTTTCAAACTCCGTCTTGGTTCTTAAAATCCCTCCATTTGTGATTTTGCACAAGAGTGGCCTTCCAACGAGGAACATCTTCAAGATCCTGCATCAAGCGTTTGGATTTGGACCTCCACCTGTCTGTCATCTGTGTGAGCCGGCTCCAGATCAAGAGGACTTCCACCTGAAAATGTAAAAAATGTACACCGGCTTCTGCAAGTGTGACGCTTATTCTGAACCAAAAAAAATTATATCATTTTATTTTAATATTTCAATATTTCAAACAAAGAACTAACACCAATAACATAAACTTCAAATAAACACTTTTTCCAACCCACACAGAGCCTGATATAAGGATGAAGGCGTGGGTTACCAGCCCCTAACTTAGAAAGTATTAATAAGGTTCCAGCAGGAACTGTTAAACACCAGTAAAGAGACTCTGGTTTGATCATACTGATCCTAAATCAGTCTTTATAGCACTGCTGAATGAATTTAATAAATAAATAAATCTTTTAAACTATATTTACCTTCATTTAGTGAGATTTTTTTTCAGCGTTACGATGAGATTAGGTCTCAGGTTCCAGGAAAAAACATACATGATCTGTAGAAACATAAAAACCTATACAACTGATCAACCAGGATCCCAAAAACCTGATACATGTTCTCTGCAGTGCCACCTGCTGTGTATCACCCACAGAATGATGGTCAGATTGAATGTATTAATAAAATCAGCTTTCAGGGTTCTGTGAGCATCCTGGAGAGTTCTGGGAATGTCCAGGTGGAACCAATGCATTTATCAAACTTCATCCCAAAGCAGCTTTACAGAACCCTTATGTCACCATATGGTTTCCATTTTAACCCCCACGCTGCTCAGGAACATCAGGACCCTGACCTGCTCCACTTTTAAATCAGGACTGAAGATGTTACTGTGAGCAGCTTACAGCTCTGTTTTAAACACTATTCACTTTTTATTTGGATCATTTTAATATTTGTAGTGCACTTATGTAATCTCATTAAATGTTTAGGATTATTTCTCTGTGACTCATTTTGAAATACCTTTGTATAAAAGGTACTCTATAAATAAAGAGGCCTTGCCTTAAATTCTGCCGTCACAAAGGAATTTAGCGTCGTCATCATCAGGTTGTGTTTGGTGATGCGGGCCCCGTCCGGTTCGTGACTCAGTGTTTTGGATTAATGATGAAGAATAATCATCAGTCCCTCCTCATTCTGTATCGATGATTTACCTTCAAGTACACAACGCATCCTCACAAACCTCCTACACTCTCTCTACATCTAACTACACGTTTGGTGGATGATATTTCGGGTCACATACGACATCTTCAAATACTTTTTCTATATATAGTGTGTTCACGTCTGTTAAATTTGTTTAACAAAATAAATACGAGGTTTAAAGAGTCTCATCAAAACTCAGACTGTGTTTCCACTGAAAACCAAATCAGAGAAAAACCAACCATATCTGCTATTTCACCACCAGAAAGATCCAGGTCATTACTACATACCAACTGAGCGCTTTTAAACTATGAAAAGGCCCCTTTTTTACTGTTTATAAATCAAGGTTCATAATAGAACATTTAGTGTGAAGGACAGCCACAGAGCGCATCAACCCAACACCAAAACCAACATAAACACCAAACATCAACCCAAACCAACACCAACCCCAAAACAACATAAACACCAAACATCAACCCAAACCAACACCAACCCCAAAACCAACATAAACCCCAAACATCAACCCAAACCAAAACCAAACCAACTTAACACCAAACATCAACCCAAACCAACATCAACCCAAACCAACACCAACCCCAAAACCAACCCCAAACCAACACCAAACATCAACCCAAACCAACTAAACACCAAACATCAACCCAAACCAACACCAAACCCAACTTAACACAAAACATCAACCCAAACCAACACCAACCCCAAAACCAACATAAACACCAATCAACCCAAACCAACACCTAACCAACTTAACACCAATCAACCCAATCCAACACCAACCCCAAAACCAACACCAAACATCAACCCAAACCAACACCAACACCAACCCCAAACATCAACCCAAACCAACACAAACACCTATGTGATGAATGAGAACAAACAAGGTCTTACTGTTCAGTTCTGATGTTCCGCTTGGATCGGCTTCACCTTTCAGGACGATTACACTGAGAGAGGGACCTGTGTCCGTTTTTAACATGACCTCATGAGAACACTGATTTGTTGGAGCATCAAAAAAACAAAAAGACCACAATTCAAACAGCTCAAAAAAAAAAAAAAAAAAACCCAAAATGGTCAAGGCCCACAGACCAACTCCAGGATGATCACCGTCTGAAGTTACCTGCCTTCAGTGATACGGTGACCGTGTTAAAGTCCCCACAAAGTCACACTGTTAAAATGAAAGCGACAGAAGCGGTTACAATTTGCCAAAAAACATCAAACTGCCTGAAGAGAAACATCTTGTGGACTGATTAAGAAAACCTGTTCTTTTTGGGTCCAAGGGCCACAGACAGTCAGAGCCCCAAGTGAGATCAAGCCACTGTGATCTGAAGGCAGTGAGGCATGGTGGTGTTAGCATCAGGATATGGGCATGCTTCTCTCACTATGCACACCAGGGATCATAGACCAGTCTGCATGATCACAATATTTAAGGAGGTGACGTTACCTCACGCTGAAGAGGAAACGCTCTGAAATGGGTTCCAGTCCAACAAAATGGAGGTCATGGCAGGGACAGCACAAACTGCACTCGTTATCTCAAAAAAGCCATTTTGGGGACAAAACCAAGAAGTTTAGATGAATTATGGGATGTAGTCCAAGCATCCTGGGCTGGAACACTAGAAGTTGGTTGGCTCACAATTCAAATCTAATCACATCGGGAGAAAGAAAAAGGGCAGACGACTCCACGGGTCCTGGTGCAGCGAGACAGTGAACGAGTACGAGGGCGAGTTCCTGGTATCTGAAGCATTAACCAAAACGTACACCCAGCTGAAGGAACATTGTTAAAGACGCACGGCCACAGGACTACAAACCAAGATTTTAAACTAAAATGGAGAATAGAGGGAATTGGTATGTTCTCATAGGCAGCACAGTTGTGTTGATGTGTTAAGGTTCTCTAACGGTCAATTATAATGGACTACAGGTCAGATGGACACTGGTGGGAGGGGCTAAGAACACACTGGTTATAGTCTGTAGCGTTTTACGTGAAATGTACGAACAAAAAAGTACTTTAAAAAACTCGGAGCCGCAGTTCAGACTTCGTAAATAAAGAGGGAGGCGCTGAGTGGAGATGTTGCTGTATTTTATTAACATAAACAAAACAAGTTCAGCAGTACGTTTTAACTTAACGGTGAGAACGTGAGAAAATAAAACCTGCAGTCCAGAGGAGAACATTCACAGTGCAAACCCTCATCGTCGGGACGACCGACGGGGGTGAAGCGCCTCCTCTGCCGCTGGACGTGAACCGATACAAAGCTTGATAATCATCATACAGCAGCACTGATTCATCATAAACATCCTGCGTCTGTACAAACCATTTACATTCTCCTATACATCTGTCCACAGGGTCACGCCCCCTGGTCCTTCACCTCCTCCACACCCCCCTTCTCCTCCTCCTTGTCCTTGTCCCGGCTCTTTTTCGACTTCTTCTTCTTGTGTTTGTGTTTCTTGGCGTCCGTCTCCGACTCGTTGCCGCCGTGTTTCTTGTGCTTTTTGTGTTTCTTGTGCTTCTTGTGTTTCTTCTTCTCCTTTTTCTCCTTCTTGTCCTTCTTCTTCTTCTTGCTGTCCTGACTGCCCGGCGAGCTGGGGTTGCTGCTGCTGCGGGCCGACGGACTGCCGCTGCGGGCGGGGCTCACGCTGCTGTCCCGCCCCTTCTCCTTAGGCTCCACCTTGCCCTCGGGATCCGACGTCTCGCTGTCGCTCTCGCTGTAGTCCGGGACGAACGCGGCCTCGTCGGTTTCTCGGGTCAGATCTGAGGACAGGCGAGTGGCGCGCGAGGAAGGGGCTTTGGTTTTGCTGTCGCCCTTTTCGCCGTCGCTCTTGGTCTCGGACGTGGAGTTGTGGGCCGTTTTGGACGCGGGAGGGTCTTTGTCCTTGACTGGGTGTTTTGGGGCGTCTCGGGTCTTTTCTGCTTCTGATGGTTTTTTGGCCACAGATGAGGACTTCTTGTCTTCTGAAGGACTCCGTCGCTTTGATTCGGGCCGTTTAGAAGATTCTTGGGGAGAGTCCTTTTTCCGTAGGGGTTCCCGCGGTCTTCGGGATTCCGAGTCCTTAGCGCCGGTTCGGCGGTCCGGCTTTGAATCGTGGTTCCGACTTGAAGTTTTCCTGGAGGTGGAAGGTCCTGCTCTGTCTCTAGAGGATTGGGAGGAGGTGCTTCTCTCACTTCCGTGGTCACTTCCTCTCTCCTGGTTCCCGGGTTTCCGTTTGTCTGAGGACTCTCGATCTCGCTCTCGGTCTCTCTGGTCCCTCTGCTCCCGTTCTTTAGGCTCCCGTTCCTTCGGGTCCCACTGCTCCCGGTCTTTCGGGTCCCGACCTTTTGTCTCCTTTTGCTCCCGATCTTTAGGGTCCCGTTCTTTTGTCTCTTTTTGTTCTCGTGATTCTTTTTCTTTCGCTCGCTCTTTTTCCGGCTCCACATCGCCCTCCTTTTCTAGAACGCTTGACAGAGGCTCTTTGTTGGGTTTTGCGTCAGGGGGAGGAGTTTTGGAGGGTTTCTCCGTGTCCTTGTCTACGGGTTTCGTGGGCACCGAATTTGGGGCAGTACCGTTTCCAAAAGGAGATGCCGCTTTGGCATCGTCCTCAGACTCGTAGTCCTCCTTTTCCCATTTGGAGCGAGGCAACTGAATCATGACAATTTCATCCTCGGCGGGGGTGGAGCTGTCATTAGTGTATTCCTCCAGTGTCTTCACCACGGTCTTCCTAAGATCCGCCTTCTCCTCCTGGCGCTTGATGGGACTGCCGCCAGTGGAGCTGGTGCTATCAAACAAAACACAACATTACAGTTTAGAAGAAAACATGGAGAGAGAGAGAGAGAAACAAACGAATGCAGTCTTTGTAAAAGTAGATGAACGATGAGGATTACACATTATGGTACCTCCTTCCTGAACTCACCTGGTATAATCAACCAGCAAGGATCCAGAGGGATCCTGGCCATGCACCCGGCGCCGCACCTTCAGCTTGCCCTTCTGGTCTGCGGAGCGGCTCTTGCTGGCGACGGGTTCCTCGGAGGGAGGTTGCTCGGTGCTGCCGATCCGTTTACCTATCTCACGGTTCAGCTTGATTTTTCGGACTGGCTCAGGTTTGATGTCCATCAGAGAGGGAATGGCAGGTTTCTCTGGAGGCTTCTCACCTTCAGGCTTTGGCTTCGGAGAACTTTTGGCCGCCTCGGGTACTTCTACCCTCTGTGATTTGATGGGTTGACGCGCTTGGTCTTTTGAGGGCGGTTTGTCGTCTTTACGTTTGCGCTTGTCCACCTTGCTGTCTCCAGTTCTCGAGCTGTCCCCGGTCCTGTTGCTGTCGCCAATTCTCGTGCTGTCCCCGGTTCTCGTGCTCTCTCCGGTCCTCGAGCTGTCCCCGGTCCTGTTGCTGTCCCCAGTCCTCGTGCTCTCTCCGGTCCTCGAGCTCTCTCCGGTCCTGTTGCTGTCCCCGGTTCTCGTGCTCTCTCCGGTCCTCGAGCTCTCTCCGGTCCTCGAGCTCTCTCCGGTCCTCGAGCTCTCTCCGGTCCTCGAGCTGTCCCCGGTCCTCGAGCTGTCCCCAGTCCTGTTTCCAGGTTTCTCCTCTGATTTGCTGGGTTTATCTGACTTGGGCTTGCTGTCTTTGGGGGGTGGTTTCTCAGACTTGCTCTGCTCTTTGATTGGCTCTTTCCGACCTTTGGACTCATCTTTAGACGACTTTATCGGTCTGGAGGACATCAACTTACGAGGGAGCATGAGTTTTTCAGATGCCTGGGGTTTGCTCTCAGACGCTTTCTGAGTCGAATCATCTTTGATTCTTTTGAACGGAGGTTCGGTGGGATGCACCTTCTCCCGGGAATGATCGGCTTCTTTGTCCTTGGGAGGTCTGGTGCTTTTGGGCGGAGCCTCTTTCTTTGAGGCGCTGCTCTCAGGTTTGCGCTTGGCTTTGTCAGACTTGGCTTTGGACTTTTCTCGCTTGTCTTTGTCTGATCCACTTCTGTAGGACGCAGCACCGTCCATGGGCTCATCCCTGACGGGTGTAGCGTCGTCACGACTGGAGCGCATGAGAACCAGGTCTCCCTTTGTTCTGTCTTCTTTTTTGGAATCGTCCATGGAGTCAGAGTAACTGAAGGAGTCCCCGTCCTCCCCTTTTCTCTTCTTCCTGTGCTTCTTGTGCTTTTGATTCTTGGGATCCGTGCTGCTCGTTGGTGGCTCTCTCTCTTTTACGGGTTTTGACGGCTCCTTGTTAGCGCCCCTTGCTGACTCGGCATTGTTGACGTGTGTATTCCCAAACTTTGGCATAGTGTTGCTACGTTCCTGAGTCATGGGCCGGGATCTAGGAGGGGCTCCATGTGCCTGACCGTGGGGTGGAAAGTCATCACGGCGCCCCCTACCATAAGGAGAGTTATCTCTAGGTCTCAGAGGTGCAAACCTATCTGGAGAATATGAGCCTCGCGCCCTCATCTGAATACCTTGTTGTTGTGCAGTGTAGCTCTTAAAATATTTATCGTACCACTCCCTGTACTCCCGCTCCCACTGTCTGTAGCGTTCCCGTTCAAACGGGTCACTCTCGTCGACCGGCCGCCCATAGAAGGCCTTGGCGTCATATCCAGGAGGATCCCGATAGCGCCCCTGGTACTTGCGGTCGTCTCCCTGTGGGGGTTGAGGAAGCTTCTTGGGAGAACCGTGTGTCCGGTAAATGGGGGACCTGGAGCGAGAGCGATAAATGGCGGTGCTCATGCCGGCTCCTTCACGCCCCCTGTAGGAAGGAGAACGTGTGCGGGAGCGATGGTATGCAGGAGAGCGGGATCTGGAGCGGTAACTTCGACTACGGCCGCGACCTCTGCGCGAGTACGGAGAGTAGGATCGGGAACGTGAGCGGGAACGAGAGCGGGACCGTGAGCGGGAGCGAGTGCGGGAGATGGAGCGAGAGTAGGAGCGGCGGGATCGAGAGCGGGACCGTGATTTGGAGTAGGAGTAAGATGAGCCGCTGTAGGACGAGCGATAAGGAGACTTTGACCTGCGGAACAAAAAAATAAAGGCGTCAGGACAGAACAATAATTCGGATAATTATACAGATGCACCGCGTCTACGAGCTTGTCCACAGAAGAACACTTTAAACTCAGAGAACCGACTCTGATGATGAAACCACCTCGTCTGTGTGAACACCACGAGCAAATCACATCAACAACAACAACAAACAGCCAGAGACAGTTCTTTGGTTTCCGAGGCAACAGCAGCTGATGGTCCCGCCTCCCACAGTTCAGGTGTGAGTATTTTTTCTGGTTTGGGGTGGAGCTTTATTAAGGTGACCCATCTGAAGTTCCCCTAAAAGAAAGACATGCCATGCCCTCCCCCTAACCTGTTGCTAGGAGTTGACCCTTCATGGGACCCTAAAGGCCCGGTTCTAACAGGTCCTGAAACTGTATCCAACTACAGAAATGTCAAACCTGGAGTAGGACCTCCTCCTCTCTATCTGGAACTTTCTGTACTCCAGTAGTTCCTTGGCAAAGTCGTTGGTGAACTCCTCCAGTTTGGTCTCCCTGATACCACATCGATCAGCAACACTAATAATACAAAACCACAGGGGCGAAACGTTAACGAGGTACAATCTCTGCACCGCAGCATGTACTAGAGCACAACCGCAGTCAGGACTACAAATCAGGACCAGTTTAAAACTACAAACGCACAATAATACCAAGCTGATGCCATTAAATAAGCTTTAATCAATGTTCACCACAAGGAGGCAGCAGTAACTATTGATCCCGATTCTGAGCGTTACGTTTAACAAACGTTTCTTTAAATAGTGGTCGTTACATTTGAAGGTGACGTGGGTCACACGATGTTTGTTGTATAAGAAGCGAACCCAACTCACTCTTCTTTGAGTCGTCGCTGCTGTCTGTAGAATTCCTCCTTGGACAGGAAATGTGATGATGGCATGGGCTGGATGGGGGGGTTGGGAGGAGGGGGCTGAGCACCCGGTGGTACCCAGGGACTTGGTACGTTAGCCGGAGCCGGGGGGAAACCCGGTGGGGGTATGTAAGGTGGAAGCGGTTGTTGTCCCTGAGGGTACTGCAGGGGGAACTGCGGGGGGACGACCCCAGGCTGGTGGGGAAGGGCGTGTTGAGGGGGAAGGAAGAGCGACGGCGGGTAAAGGTTCGGTGCTACCGGAGGAGGCTGGATCTGAGGAACCGGTGCCCTCTGGAGGCGTTCCGATTGCGACACCCTGTTGCGTACCGCCCTGAAAACAAAGGCAACGTAAATACAATTATACACACACTTCATACCAAGGGGAAAATATTTATTACTTTAAAATCTAACGATTATTAAATGTAGCAATAAATCAAAATCTAAATATATTAAAAAATCCTTCTAATCATCTAAACTACGTTTGATAAACATCTCAGCTGCAGTTCGATAGCAGAGTCTCATTAAATCCTACATTCATCAGCACATCTGCATCTACATCTGTAATACTCACTGATCCCACGGCGGTCTGGATGACGGACCGCGATGTCCGCCGGCTCTCATTGGTCCTCCTACAACGATAAAGGACCCGACATCACAAACAAAACACCTTTATGATCAGTGGATTTGCATTTAGCTCTGAATTATTTAAAAACACAATGTTTTTTTTTCATAAAAGTGAATAAATTCTGCAAATAAAACGCCTCCACACGGCGATGCATCAGGTTCAAAGCTGAAACTAAAGATTCAACATGTAACTTTTTGGGGATGTGGGGATTTGGCGACCCCTTTGGTAATAATGCAGTACTACAACTGAATCAATCTCAGTTCATCAGATTGGTGAGGGATTGAAACCTGACCGCCTGCAGTTCATCCCATCAGATGACCAAACTAAACGTTGAGAAGCTTCTGGAGGGTCAGTCATGATGCCGCTCCTCCACAGCACTGCGTGCTAAGGCCCTCTGTCTCTCTCTCAGGGACCCTCACCTTCACTTAATGATCACTAATAATAAAATATTCTCTGAACATCAGAACACGAGTGAAGCTGCTGCTGAACCCCATTAGGTGGCGCTGTGCCGGAGTACGGATGTGGCGGGTTCTCACCTGATCTGGGAACGTTGTGAGGAGGAAGAGCGAGGAGGTGAGGCTGACCGAGCACAGGGACATGGTGACCCTACAGGAAGAAGAAACGGTGAGTCACAGGAAGTGAAGGTGTTGGAAGCTTCAGATTAAAGAGGGTTTACATACTTTAGGAATCATTGGAGTTGGAAGCAGTGGGTCAGTGGAGGCGGGATGATGGTCAGGTTCCCTGAGGGAGGAGACAACACGTTTACTGACGACATCGATAATAGTTTTCATTTAAATAAAGTCACTGAAACAGTTTGAATCAATTCCTTATGGGGGGGAGGGTGATAAAAATAACAACAAGCTAACGTTATAATAGCAACCTTTTAATAACATAATGAAATCATTAGTAATCACTTGAGCCTGATGCTGTCCTCCAGTTTGGGGGCTTCCTGTGGTGGAGACAGAGCTGCAGCAGGGGGCGTAGGAGGGGCACCACTCTCCATCTCCAGAGGGGTGGGGTCTTCCGGCGGGGGCGTGGCTGAGGATAGATGAGACGATTCTGTGGGCGGGGTTACGGAGCTGGGTGGGGACGATGCAAGCGGTGGGGGCAGCGTCGGGGGTGCGGCCGGTGCCACGGCGGGCAGGATTTGCGGGGGTGTGTGGGTCCTCAGAGGGTCCTGTTGCCGG
>JAOUQT010059274.1:0-10575 GCA_025769995.1 Xyliphius kryptos | reverse complement strand
ACGCTGTATTGGCCGCAAAAGGAGGCCCTACACCATACTAATCAATTATTGTGCTCTAAAACCAGCTGTTTCAGTTTCATTTTGTATACTGTGTCTCTTATAGCCACACTCAAATTATTTCACTTCTCTGTTTTCATTTGAATTTTAACACAGTTATTTATTGGGGGGTTGCTGCGCAAATACACCCAAAATAGGATGCCAATCCATCTCTTGACACATACGCACTCATACAGACACACTATATAGAGGTAATTTAGAAAGGGGTAATTTGGTGCAGCCAATTTACATTGAATCTATGGTTTTGAACTGTGGGACGAAATCGGAGTACCTGGAGAAGGACACTGAGAACATGGAAACAGTTTGCTATTCTTGCAGACATGATTTTGCAGTCATCTTTATAGATATCTGAATATTATTACTTTATAAACTCTAATACTCTCTCTAATATATTCAGAATTTATTTATGTACAATTTTTTTTGTAATAATAAAACATGTTAAAGATGTTAAATTTAAAGCCCCACTACTCACAGAGTGTCCACTGTTCCTGGCCAGGGCAAAATGTGTAACAGATGGTGTTACACCCTAGAAGAATTTTCACTACCCCTAAGCTCATGTGTACCTCATGCTCTTTAAACCCCCTGAACCCCCATTACTCCTGTTAGATATCTCCCATAAAAAAATAAAAAATAAAAAACACTGTAAGACAAATTTTTCCCAGAAAAAATCTCTTTGCCACATTGCAGGCTAAAGAATGCGTTTACACCCCCCACCTTACCCCCCAAACCCAAATACTAACAATTTTATTTTAAAGGCAGTCGAACAAACATGATCAGTCTGTGAAACGGTTTAGTTTATCACTTAAACGCCCTGATTGAAAGGTCTGTAATGTTTTAATTCCTCAGTCTTAATTAGAATCAGAAGATTCATTAAGGTTTTTATCTTTACTTTATAAACTTTATCAGAACTTTATTGTTTGTAAGTTTTTATGGATAAGAGCATCTGCTAAACGACTTACTGTAAGGATATGATTCTGCTTTATGAGCCGGTTGTTCTGTAATTGACCTCATACATCGAGGCTATAATTAATAAACATATTTTATATAAAATCAGCAGAATTTAACATTTAAGATCCATATTTTTCATTTAGGGTGGCACGGTGGTGTTGTGGTTGGCATTAATACCTTACAGTGCAGGTGATCCAGGTTCCAATTCCAATCTGGGTGGAGTTTCCATGTTCTCCCCGTGTCCAAAAACATGAATTCAAGGTAAATTGTGTGCTCTAAATTTTCCCAATATAGTGTGTGCCCAGTGATGGACTGGCACATCTGCCCAGCGCCTAAAACATTCTCCGCTTTATGGGCATAGGGAACCCCTTTCTAAATTTAATATTCATTTATTGATTATCTTCCTCTGTGGGAGGAAACCAGAGAACCCGGAGGAAACCCAGGCAGGCACGGGGAGAACATGGAAACTCCACCTAGATTGGGATTCGAACCGGGAATCCCCAGCACTGACTACTAAATTGAATACATTTATTTAATATTAAGTTAATAAATTCAGTATTTAAAAAGAAACTGTTCGGGAACTTAATGTGTTGCCATTTTATTTGGGAAATTCAGGAATTTTAAACAAAAAAAGTTTATTTGAATGATCTTGTCCATGAGTAAATTTTTGTCGACTTCTACTCGAAATTTGACGAACAATGCACAAACTCTTGCATATGACCAGCAGGTGGAGCCACATTGTACCTGAACGCAGAGTAAACGATGCAGCAGAACAGAACCGGAAACCTGAATCCTGTTTTAATCATCACTCTCATTTGAATGCAGAAGTAAACATTTACTACTTCCTCTGTTTTGTAGATGTAATTCAATTACAGTGATTTTGAATTATTATGCTATAAAGTGGAATTAGTCATTGTCATATAAAAGACTTTGTATTTTTTTTTTAGCTATATTTCCTTATAAAAATGTGTGTGCCCAGCAATAGATTGGCCCCTGTCCTGGGTGTATCTGCCCCCCCCCTTTCCACCAGCACTACTCTAATATATGATTAAGCAGAAGATGATGGATGTATGGATGATTTAAAAGGGGGGGGGGGGGTGACATGGTGGCTAAATATTATTATAACACATTTAGTTCCAGTCTTTAATCTGATTGGCTGAGCCGCTTGTCAATCCGTGACATTATTCCCAATAACTCGTACCTCTGACCGCTTCACATTCATATAAATGCATGATATAAAATATATTTTTTCACCGAACTTTTTCAGAAACTTCGTTCTGTAATTTGGCCACTAGATGGCAGTATTTAATTGTTAAAGAAACCTTTATTTAAAAAAAAACGGACTGGATTATATCTAGTTTATTAGCAATTTTGCTTTCAGTCAACGCATTTCTGAATTAAATTTAGTTTTTTATCATAGTGTGTTGGTAACAGTTTTATAAAAGCAGACACGTTGAACATGGAAACTCCACTCAGACTGGGTTTCGAACCAGGATTCCTAACGCTGAGAGGCGAACGTGCTAACCACCTCATCCTATTGTCACCCCTCATATAACAATCATCCATTACCATCCGTGTGTCTGCCAGAACAAGACGCAAATCCAATTTGGAGCAGCCAATTCACCTTGAATCTATGTTTTTGGACTGTGGGAGGAAACTGGAGAAACGGGGGAAACATTTCGGGCGCTGGACAGATCTTCTCAGGACATGGCACTAATCCATTGATGGGCACACGCTGACAAAATCTATATAGGGAACTCAATTCACCTTGAATCAAACACAAAACCACCATGTCACCCTCTATATAAATCAATATATATAGACATCATTCTGAGAAATTTTAAACCAGGGCCATTGCTGTAAATGTCCATTTAATTATTTAGCAGACACCTTCATCCAAAGCCACTTACAGGTATCCCAACTTGGTTGGGATCAGAACACAGGGTTGATACAGAACCCTGAAGCAATGAGGGTTAAGGGTCTTGCTCAAGAACCCACATTGGTAACTTGAGTGGACCTGGGATTTGAACCCACAACCTGCTGATTGATAGTCCAACGCCCTAACCATGGAGCTACCACTCCCCATCAACCTTGGGCCATGTGAGCCAAATCCCCAAGCCCGACAGGCGCGGGCCACACCCCAAGCCCGACAGGCGCGGGCCACACCCCAAGCCCGACAGGCGTGGGCCCCACCCCAGCTCGACAGGCGCGGGCCAAACCCCCAGCTCAACAGGCGCGGGCCCTACCCCAGCTCGACAGGGGAGGGCCACACCCCCAACCAGTCAGTCGCGGTCCAAACCCCAGCCCGTGCGGCGTGGGCCAACCCATTGATTTGAATTGATTAATATTATACACCCCTATTAGAGAGTAGTATATCATTAAATGCTAGGTACTGTACGTTATTACTGAGGATGACATGGTGGTACAGCAATTAGTGCTTTTACAACACAGCAGAAAGGTTCCAGGTTCGATTCCTGGATGGGGTGGACATGTTTCCTTTCTGTGTGGAGTCAGCATGGCATTGTGGGGAAAGGGGGTGCACTCCTAACAAACCCAGTCCCCAATCCAAAAAAGTCAATGCCACAAAAGTGAAGGTGTCCCAGTATTTTGGTTCATATTATGTACTTTTGTTTAAGAAAAGCATATTAAGACTTTTTTTCTGCAGGGTTGATGGACAGTGGAATAATTCTGTAAGGTACTGTGTCTGACCTGATAGACTGGATTTATCTCCAAATTGTCTTTTCGAACGTTAGAAACGGAGGACAATGGGAGACTGAAGCCAGAGCCTCTGCAGTCATTAAAAATGAGGCTAACGAGAACAGGCCCCACGCTAATCCTCACCTAAATGACTGACGTGGCGAAACGGCGAAGCGTGTCAAGAAGTCCTAATTATTTTTGTTTTAAGGCCGTGAGGAGGAACACGCTGACTCGCGCTCGTTAAGAAGAGTCTGGACGCTCGCCGTTCAAGACGCTGCTCGCAAATTCGAAGCAACTTTATCGTTGGTTTTTGGCAGCGCTGCTTTGACAGAGCGGATCCTTTCATTCTGGGTTTGAAGGGGTTTTGTTCAGAGTGTTCCGTAGAGAAGGTGTGCGTCACTGTGTTTGATCTTCCTCTCTGATGTTCATTAACAGGCAGCTGATTCAGTTTGCTTCACTTCACGCTTCTGTGCTTCATCGTCAAACCAGCAATATGGCAGATTCGCAGGTAGTCCAGTTTCATTCAGCTAATCTGTCAAAGTTTCTGTCAGCTCAGCAGAGCGCATCATTTTGTTTGTCTTCATACTTTTCAGAATTGCGCTTTTTCTCCGTCTTCCGTAGTGGAATCCACAAAACTGTTCCAGTTCCAGGTGTGAACAAAAGTCCTTTAATTCTTCTACAAAGTCTTCTGTTTGGCAGACCCAAGTCTCATGAAGTGTGGTCTGGTTCCTTTTTGTTTGTATGTTCTCCACATACAAACCCCGAACGGTTTCCTCTCGAAGTTCAAAGACTAAATTGCCCAAGGTGGAAACATGTTTCAGATGGAGTGGTGACCTTTACAGGCGGCGTATTGTTATGCTTATGGCTCATTGAGAGGCTCCGGCTCCCGACCGAGGTGCACACAGAACGGCGAGAAGGAAAACATCTGGAAAAAGTCGGCAGACACACAGTCAGTCACGCGGAAATTCAAATCTGGGGCAATTAGGCGCCTAAAATTTTCTAATAAGTTTATTCAAACCATGTAACCGCATGAAAAACTGAAACCGCTGAGGAAACGTACACAAACCTAGGGAAAACATGCAAAACTCCATACAGAAAGGAATTTGTATTCACCAAAAGCAAAACTAGGATGTTCATGGTCAGAACAGTAAACACTGTGTCATCGTTCCTCTCAACATAATGAATCGGATCATGATTAAGAGAACATACTAAATTCTATACTGCCAGGGACTACAGCCTAGGTTCCCCCATTTTTGTGCATTTTTTTCCTTATTTTTTACCATTTGAGTGGTTTTTTTTTTTTTTTGGCTCATTTTTTTGCTTGTTCCTACAGTTTTTGCCTTTTTATGTTTTGTGTGCATTTCTCATTGTTTTTGTGTGTTTTTCATATTCTTTTTGTGAGTTTTCCACAGTTTTTGTACATTTTTTTTGCCTTACCCCCATTTTTTTGTGTTTTGGTTTCCCCCACCGTTTTGTGTGTTTTGTGCATTTCCCACATGTTTGTGTTAATTTATGTGTGTGTGTTTGTTTCTTTCACATTCTTTGTGAATTTTGTGTGTTTGTTGTGCATGTTCCCATGGGAAAACACTGGAACCCCTAATGAAATGTACACAAATCTAGAAAGAACATGCAAAACTCCATACAGAAAGGAATTTGTATGCACCAAAAGCAAAACTAAGATGTTATTGGGGTGAGAACAGTAAACACTGCCATCATTCCTCCCAACTAAATGATTAGGATTATGATAAGGAGAACATACTAAATTCTATACAGCCAGAGACTGCAGCCCAGGTTCAGATCTGGGATTGTGGAGCTCTTAGCCGGCTGTTCTGCCATGCTGCCCATAGAGGGAAATTGCGTAAGTAGTTTGGTGGAAACATAAGAAGGTGTGAAACCCGAGTTTGACCTGCATTTAAACTACTGAGGGATTAAATGAGAAGTTACAGAGAGGCAGGGATTAGACTCCGATCTGGGTGACCTTTTCAACAACACATTCATTCTGTGTACAGAAGCATAAAAAAGAAAATATATTACACAAGGTGAGCAGATGGTAGGTAGCTCGCAGCTAAGCGCCGCCTGCTTCCTCACATGAGCTGAGCTACACAATATACGTTTCCTCCAACAATGTCAACACCAATGTTAGAAAATAGAACAATTAGCTGCTACAAAACTGAAGCCTTTAGATCAGATCAGCTCTATAGATCAATTTCAGTCAACGCCTGAAATCTCAGTGACCGCCGCTAAAGTCCTGAGGTCATGAGGCATTTAGCTTTTTGTTTACTCTGTATTGAATATGAGCTGATCAGACCACTGAGAGAGAGAGAGAGAGAGAGAGAGAGAGAGACAGTGTGTGTCTTTTGCATCTTGTCCATTTTTCTTAACTGGTTTCTTGAAAGTATTAGCAGCCCATCATCCAGAACACTGCCAGATCTCCGCGGCAACCACAATTACCAGACAAGACCCTGGATTTCTGTTGAACTGGTGGTGTTGCAGGTCTGGACCACGAGGTCAGTGAACTTGGAAATGCCTGATCACTGCCCATGGATGTTCTGCACTGATGATGCAGGCCTCAAGGAGACTGAGGCCCCTTTAAGCCTCGGACCCCACAAAATGTGTTCCTTGAATACACAATGTAACAGGAAGGTTTTGGACTATTGATGACCCTCAGCTCCATTTGGCTTTTTCCCCCCAACAACCCCGCAATCTCAAATGAGATATCCCCCGGCCTCACCGACATCTGTGTGGATGAAGGCCCGTCATCTTAAATTAAACCTGGAAAAGACTGAGCTACTTATAATCCCAGCTAAACCCTCTATACATCATGACCTGACCCTCCAAATAGACGGCTCCACTATCTCTCCAACTGACTCGCTCCGTAATCTTGGTTCTTCAATGGACCATCATCTCAAACTTTCAGATCAGGTCCCGAAAACGGCCCGTTCCTGCAGATTCATTCTATAGAACATCAGAAACATCAGATGTTTCCTAACAGAACAGGCTACTCAGCTGCTGGTCCAGGCCCTCAGCCTATCCCGGATCCACCATTGTAATGCTCTGCTTGCCGGTCTCCCAACTTCAATGATCGGACCTCTGCAATTGGTTCAAAACTCGTGTTCAACCAACCAAAGCAAACTCATCTCACTCCATTGGCTTCCTGTAGCTCCTCGCATTCAGTACAAGGTACTGACTCTGGCCTACAGGATAGTCTCTGGATCTGGCCCCTCTTACCTTCAGTCCATCTTTACTAGATACACTCCAACTCGTTCACTACGCTCTAGTGACGAATGTCGCCTGGTGACTCCAACTCACCGAGGCGCCAATTCTCACTCACCACTGCTAAATGGTGGAACGAGCTTCCCAAGAACATCCGTAAAGCTGACCCACTCAACATTTCCAAGAAACTTCTCAAAACCCAGCTCTTCCAGACACTTGCTATAAAAAAAAAAATTATATATATATATATATAAAATCCCCAGATGGAGTAATGCGCAGGGTTGATGGTGCTGAAGTCTAGATGTTGTTCTACCAGTAGAACAACAGGAGGTAGACCAAGCCTTGCGGTTGCTAAGAAGGGTTGTCCTCATACTTTAAGCGAAGATTTTCTAAACTGAGCCAAGGGTTCTTTTTAAAAAAGGTTCGCTCGGTTCCACGTCGGTGGAAAAGTTGCATTAGGAGACGCCACTAGGTGACGGCGAGCGTCCCGGGTCACGAGTCCCCCCCCCGGCCGAGGGCATGTATAGTACCCCTGACGGTAGCAACAAAGTAGCCCATTCGTCTGGCGTCCCGTTGGGGCTGCAAACGTACGGCGAGAGAGACAGTCAGGGAGCGGGACAGTCAGGGAGAGCGAGCCATTCTTCTGAGCTGTCACGCCGAGAGAAATGAGGGGGCAGACAGCGACAGGGAGGCTCGCCGCCATCTCCCTCAGGACTCGTGTGAGCGGGTGTGTTAAGGGGGCAGCAACCCGAGAGGGACTCCCCTCACGGCCGAGAGTGTGACGGCTGGAACAACAGTGCCGCGGCCAGCCAGACTCCAGCTCTCCTACTGCGCCTTCTCGCCTCCTCCCCCCTCTGGTTCTCTGCCTCTCTTTGTCTTCTGTCCTCTCTCTCTTTTCTGCCTGTCTCCACCTTGCCATGACACTTTCTCTCCAGGTTAATCCTGTCTTTCCTTCATTACGCTCATTCCTACACTTGGTCTTTCTCTCCTCGAAGCGCTTGAGGGCCACGTTCCACAACCTTCAGCCGTGTACATTATCGGAACACGGTCGAAAGTATTCAGACTCCCAAACGATTGAGGCTTTTAGGAATATATTTAAAATAAAAGAACCTTTTTTTTTTCATCTAGTATAAATACTTGGGTGCACCAAGGCTCGGTGCTCGGTCTGTCTTGTCCTTGGCCTTTCTGGGATCCTTTGGGTTCATTGTTCTTCAGGTGTCACATGGACTGGTGGGATATTTGCTCATGGACATACCTGGTCAAAGAACTCCTTCCTTCAGGGTAATTTGATTTACCATCAAGAAGATCAGACCAGGGGCGACACGTGGCTTAGTGGTTAGCACATTCGCCTCTTAGCGCTGGGGGTTCCTGGTTTGAATCCCAATCTGTCCTCCAGCTGTGCTGTCCTCCACCTCTGATCTCCATCAGTTTCGATGTCCTCCACCAATGTCCTTCAGCTCTGTCATCCACCTGTTGTCCTTCAGCTCTGATGTTCTCGACCTCTTATGTCCTTCACCTCTGACGTTCTCGACCTCTTATGTCCTTCACCTCTGACGTTCTCGACCTCTTATGTCCTTTAGCTCTGATCTTTTCCATCTCTGATGTCCTCCAGCTCTAATGCCCTCCACTTCTGATCTCCTTCAGTTATGATGTCCTCCACTTCTGATCTCCTTCAGTTATGATGTCCTCCACCTCTGTTGTCCTTCAGCTCTGATGTCCTTTAGTTCCGATGTCCTCCACCAATGTCCTTCAGCTCGGTCATCCACCTGTTGTCCCTCAGTTCTGATGTCCTCCACCTCTGATCTCCTTCAGTTCCGATGTCCTCCACGAATGTCTTTCAGCTCTGATGTTCTTCAGCTCTGATGTCATCCACCTGTTGTCCTTCAGTTCTGATCTTTTCGACCTCTGATGTCCTCCAGCTCTAATGTCCTCCACTTCTGATCTCCTTCAGTTCTGATTTCCTCAAGCTCTTTTGTCCTTCAACTGTCATCCACCTGTTGTTCTTCAGCTCTGATGTTCTCCACCTCTTATGTCCTCCACCTCTTATGTCCTTCAGCTCTGCTGTCCTCCACCTCTGTTGTCAGTCAGTTCTGATCTCCATCTCTAATCTCTATTGGATTATAACTAGCGCTGTGATCTCACTTTCCTTCCATCCCCATCAGCTCTGATCTCCGTCAACTCTTCTCTAACTCAAACTTCCATCAGTAGCGATTTCCTTCAGTTCTGATCTCCAAATCTTATCTCTTAGATTTTACTTGCAGCTCTGATCTCATTTTTCTGATCTCACTCTACAAGTTCCACCATCAACTCTGATCCCTTCCATCTCCAATCTCAATCAGCTCTGACCTCATCCGACTCTAATCACCTTATTCTTTATCATCACACAGTTCGGAGTTCACTTTCCCTTCATGGAAGCACTGGGATAGGCTCCAGTACTCCTTACTCTGATCAGGATAAGGGGATTAGAAAGACAGATGAATAATAATATATAAACGGTCTTCTGATCCCCATCAGCTGTGATCTTCATCAGATCTGATCTTCTGCAGTTCTGATCAACGTCACGTTTAGTTTTCATGAACTTTGTTTTGATTTTTCAAAATTTCACTTTTCACAGAAGAAATAAGTCATAAATCTGATGGAACCATTGTGGTTCAGAATGGGGAGTACGGTTCTCCTCTTCACCCGAGAACATTTTAGGTATTTAGTATGTTCTTTTATGTAATCTGCTTAAATTAGTTCTCTTTATTTGGCAGAACCGGAGCGTTTGCTGAGCGTGATAACAATAAACGCGAGCATGCACAATTACCCGAGTGGAAAATGCCCGTCCCTCACCCATGTTCTCACGCCATTTCAGGTAATTGACTTGATTTTAAACGGAATTAACGCTAATGGTCTAATAAATCTCATCTATGGAGGCGGACCAGCATTATGCGCTGTGTCTCAGCTTTCATCTTAATTCCATGCGAGTAAACCAAAATGATTTTCTCATGCTGGAACACAGAACCAACCTGGAGTCTACGGTTCTGTCGATCTTGAGACTCAAAAAAAATATATATATATGTCTTTGATATGAATATCAAAGACCTAAATCTTCTTTTTTGAGTCTTAATGAGTCTTATCTCATTATCTTCTGCTCAATCATGGACTAGGGTCACAGGGAGGAGAGGTTCTCCATGGCCATCCAGGAAGGAAGGTTTCAGGCACTGGGCAGATACACCCAGAACAGGACACCACACATTCACTCACACACACACTATATATATATATATAGAGAGAGAGAGACTATTAGCTAGATTAGATTAGCCAATCTACGAATCTGTGTTTTTGGACGTTGGGAGAAAACTGGAGAACCTGGAGAAAACTTGAGGAGATTGAGGAGAACATGGCACTCCACCCCAATTGGGATTTGAACCTGATTAATAAGACCAGAGGTTTTAAAAAGTTTTAAATCATAGTATACTAATCCAACCTTAAAGGGGATAAGTGAGACAAGAAGGACCTGGGTTGGATTTTGGGACCCCCCCAAGGATTTTGGGACCTCCCAAAGTCCAAAGACATGCAGAGTGAGTAAACTTGAGAAGAACATGGAACTCCACACCAATTGGGATTTGAACCTGGATAATAATCCCAGAGGTTTAAAGCTATAAAAAACATGTATGT
>JAOUQT010059266.1:0-10575 GCA_025769995.1 Xyliphius kryptos | reverse complement strand
TCGCCCACGCCTGAATCGCCCACGCCTGAATCGCCCACGCCTGAATCGCCCACGCCTGAATCGCCCACGCCTGAATCAGCCACGCCTGAATCGCCCACGCCTGAATCAGCCACGCCTGAATCGTCCCAACTAAATCGCCCACCCATGAATCGTCCCAACTGAATCGCCCACGCATGAATCGTCCCAACTGAATCGTCCCAACTGAATCGTCCCAACTGAATCGTCCACGCATGAATCGTCCCAACTGAATCGCCCACGCATGAATCGTCCCAACTGAATCGACCACGCCTGAATCGACCACACCTGAATCATCCAGTTTTAAATAGCCCTCACCTGAATCGCCCCAACCTAATCATCCAATTCTGAATAGCCCACACCTGAATCACCTTCGCCTGAATTGCCCTCGCCTGAATCACCCCCAACTGAATCATCCAATTCTAAATAGCCCACCTTAACCACCCCAATCTGAATTGCGCCCGCCTAAATCACTCCATTCCAAGTCGCCCCATCGCAGTTGCCCCATCTCGATCTCACCGCATGGGCATCAGTGCCTCCTCCTGCTTATTAGAATAAACGTCTCAGAACCTGAATGATTGAACCATGATGGCGTGTCTTTGCAGCGGAGACTGCTGGCGATTCGTGTCACTTCTGTATCATCATAAGTAGGAAGCTGCAGCTGATGTGTCATCACTTGCACAATTGCCACTTCGGTAAAACGGTCTGTGTGCCGACAGCTCAGGGTTTCTTTCTGTCCTTACAGTTTGTAAACTTAAGACTCTGTGGCATTTAAACAATGAGTGTCAGGTGAAAATCTGCAGCATCACACCAGTTCAGCTCCAGTCTGAAGGTCATGCTGCGGTCTTTCCATGTTCGGTTACAAGACGATGCATTCCATGTGACCTGAAGCCTGAGAAGCTGTGGTTTAGAGTCTTCTAGATGTGATGAGTCATGATGACTGGAGAGGCTATTGTTAATAATGAATTCAGTTCAGTGGGCATCGGGTCAGTGATCATAATGAAGGACTGGAACGTCCTGCTTTATGAAATGGGTTATTCACTGTAGAGGGGGTTTGGGCGCGTGCTTTACACCACGCTGTTCAACGTTTCCAACGTCATTGTCGTTGGTGGACCGTTTTAGTGCTGATAATGCAGTTAATGAGCCAGCAGAGGTTGTGTGCCTCAGCGTTAGGCCCCGCCCTTTAAGTTCATGTTGGTTGTCGGTGGCTAAGCTGCTGTGGTTCACCAACACTTCCACTTTCACGAATACCATGCACAACTGATTCTGAGACCTTTAGAACTTCCTGCAAAAGCAGCATGAAGCACAGATGATTTTGGAACAACCTTGATGGATGCAGTCAGTACCGGTCCAAAGTATGGACACGCCTCCTTGTTGCTCCACTTGTTATCCATTGTATCAGTTGGATGGACTTAAGTTCTACGATTTCAGACTGTAGTTCTGTTTGTGGACTACAGTACACACTGTTAGTCCACTTTGTTCTGTTCTAATGGTCAGGACCCACAGCTCACATTGTAGAGCGTAATGTATTCTCCAGTTTCCTCCCACAGTCAAAACACATGGATTTGACTTGCTTTAAATTGCCCCTATGTAGTGTGTGTGTCAGAATGACTGAGTCCCCAACTGAATCGACCACGCCTGAATCGCCCCCAACTGTATCGACCACACCTAAATCACCCCCAACTGAATCGACCACGCCTGAATCGCCCATGCCTGAATCGCCCCCACCTAAATTGCCCACGCCTGAATGGCCCACGCCTGAATGGCCCGCGCCTGAATCGTCCACGCCTGAATCGTCCACTCCTGAATTGCCCCCGGCTGAATCGCCCCCGGCTGAATCGCCCCCAGGTGAATCGCCCACGGCTGAATCGCCCCCAACTGAATCACCCACACCTGAATCGCCCCCAACTGAATCACCAACGCCTGAATCATCCAATTATGAATCGCCCATGCCTTAATCCCCCCCCCCAACTAAATCGCCAACGCCTAAATTGCCCACGCCTGAATCATCCAATTATGAATCGCCCACGCCTGACATGCCCACGGCTCTAAATTGCCCCTATGTAGTGTGTGTGTCAGTGAGTGAGTGTGTGCCCAGTGATGGATTGGCGCCCTAACCTGGTTGAACATTTACATTACGTTTGGTCATTTAGCGGACGCTTCAATAAAAAAGTAACTTACATGTACCCCAATTAATATTTGGGGTCACAGGGTTGATGCAGCACCCTAAAGCAATAAGGGGTAAAGGGTCTCGCTCAAGGACCCACACTGGTAACTTTAGTGGACCTGGGATTTAAACCCACAACCCTTAGATTGCTAGCCCAACACCTGAACCACAGTCTCTTAATGGAAAAACCACAAATGGAAATTTACAGTGGCCTTAAAGAGCGCCCGCATGCTTGGCGCTGGCGCTGCCATGATGCGCCATTAAAGACCCGCAGAGTGTACAGATAACCTTCTTGTCTTCAGCCAGTTTAAAGTAACTTCATACTCTGAAAACCTTTGTGAAGCTCATTACTCCTCATCTTTAGCGTTGCTTTAACCGCCCTATTATTTTTGAGTGGTGCTGACCAATGACTGACTGGAGACTCGGTGATGTCATGCGCATTGACGAAAAACATTTTTTAATGGACGTATTTTAGGAATCAATTAATGTGCATGGCGACCCCAACACTTGTAGAAGATGATGAGATAAGATGAGATAATAAAGTAATAAGAAATATCTTAGGCTACGAGCAAACATGATGATTGATGATGATTATTATCCGATCAGTCGTAGCCGACCCTCGGTCACTTTATGAATCGTGATTCACGAAGTATTTTGGCAAGTATAGTGGAGTAGTTTGCCATTGCTTTCTCCACCCCTCCCCATGTATCCAGGTTTGGGACCGGCGTGCAACTGTGTCCAGTTACACGGCTGGGCATACACACACTATACAGGGCAATTAAGAATATTCAATTTACCTTGCATCCATGTTTTTGGGATGTGGGAGGAAACCGGAGAACTCGAAGGAAACCCACGCAGACACAGACACATGGAAACTCCACCCAGATTGAGATTCGACCCGGGAACTCCCAGCACTGAGAGTATAGGATTTCTTGCATAGGATGAAACGGATGATAATGAGATGAGATTTTATGAATTTTACCTCAGAAACCACCAACTGTTGTGTGTTGGTGTGTGTGACCCATGCATGACTCATGTTTATACAAAACCATTATGTTTCAGCGTGTCCAGACAACAAACTTTTGGCCTGGTCCTTAACATCAGCTGTACCAGGTTTTTACATAAGAATATTTCATTCTTTGAAATCTTATGCAAGGTCTTGTTTTTTTTTGTTCTTTTCTTAGTTTTTACCCTTTCCAGAATGCTGAATTGATCATGGTTCATTTTACGCCTGACTTTAGCAGACTGAAATGGTAGCCTTAAGCTAAAGACATTACTGTGTGCTTCTTCAGCTTGGTCTTGTTATCAGAGCTCTCATCTCTGACCTTCCCTGAAGCATGTGTTAGTGTACCACCATTAGCAATCCCAAATGCAGCTCTTAGCACGCGCTTAATATGATGAAGGTAATCCAACCTTAGGCCTGCTTTGGCTTTTATACGAAAAATCAATACCGAGTTCTAACACTGAATTTGTTCTTGGGCAAATGTTAACCTGTTGGATGGTCCTGTTTAAAACCTATGAGGTTTATTACCTCATAGTTGACTGATGCAGTCGTGTGAATATACTCTCAGTTTTTAAAAGACTATACTATATATTTTTTTATTAATAAATAATAGTAACTCAACATACACAGTATTTGTGTTCAACATTAGAAGTATTTCCACAATATGGACCCTTTTTAATCGCTGCATCAGTGGGTTTCATCTGGGCAGCATGGTGGCTCAGTGGTTAGCACGGTCGCCTCTTAGCCACAGTTTCCATGTTCTCCCCGTGTCCGCGTAAGTTTTCACAGGGTTCTCCAGTTTCCTCCAGCAGTCCTAAGACAAGGATTTAAGGTGAATCAGCAGCTCTAAATTGTCCCCAATTTTCTGTGTCCCAAGCTCGGTAGAGGGTGAGAGTTGTGTGAAGAAGAGCATCCAGTGTAAAACACTTGGCCAGGTCTAATATGTGGGTTCATCACTGTGGCGACCACTGAATAATAAAAAGTGTAAAAAACGCAAAAGAGAAGAAGTGTATCTTATCCAGGGCCACTGTTATTTATAAAAAATATTAGCGGAATACCCGTGCTGCGTTACGGTGGAGAACTTGATAAAAATGGGAAAGTTAAAATGCAATTATTTTTGAATGAGGGTTGGCTTTGGAGTTTCTGTATTTAAAATGAACATATTATTATAGAGTGAGGTTTATGGCAATTAAAAATCTGAAATGAATATGGGAAATGAATGTAGTGTGAGTTTTGACTACGGTGTCTTACGTGAGTTTATCAGTAGTTTTTCCAAGGAGACAATAACAAATGATGGAGCCAAGTTTTAGCCTTGTATTTACTCGCAATCCATCTGAAAAGTTGCGTTTGATGGCGATAGAAAAGCGAGAACCTATTTTTAGCCTTGCAAGGGGGAGAATTAGTGATGAATCAGTCAAGGCTTTGGCATTTATAGGTATATACAGTATATTCGAAAGTCAAAAAGTGTATGTGTATGTGGTTCCAGTACAATTCCACACCAATGCTTCAATTACCACATTTAACATACTTACTCTTTAGAATCCAGTAAAGGTTTATATAGTCTGTACGACCACCAAGAAGCAGCTCGAGGGGGCTTTATTTTGGCAAGCTTAAGCGAGCCGTCAACCGCGCACCTTGCAGCTTAATTTAGGGCGTGTCATTGCTTTTATGACGAAATCAGTCAAGGGTGTGTTTTGGGTGTCGTGCAATAAACCAATCAGCGTGTCACTTGCCACTCTCTTCAAGAGCCTGTCGCAGGCTTATGACTCATCAATTATCTTCGGCTTAGTCCTCCACTAGTGTTGGGTGGGTTCCCCATGCCCATGCCCATCCAGAGAAAAATGTTTTGGGCACTGCGTAAATACACCCAGGACAGGGCACTGATCCATTGCTGGGCACACACACAGAAACACAACCTATATAGTTGCAACCAATTCAACTTGAATCCATGTTTTTGGACTGTAGGAGAACCCGGAGTAAACCCATGCTGACACGGGGAGAATTTCGGAATCTCCAGTGGATCTCAGGGGCTGAGAGGCGGATGGGCTAATCACAGTACGACTAATTACATGTAAAATAACATTCATACAATTACCAGAAAACATTATCAGAAAACCGAGCCAAGTGGATAGTAAGTGTATATATAACTGAGTAAAACAGACGCAGCCAACAGACACACTGCTCCAGAAGCAAGAAAGCTAGTATGGCTGCCAAGAGGTGTCTTTATTTCATGGTGTATATGGTTTAAAACTATTAATAAAATACATTGTAAATGTTAACATAGTCACGCTGAGCTTACATAATCATGCCAAGTTAATTATACAGTGCCACTTAAGGCCAATTTGTGACCCCTCAGTGTAAAGTACACGAAATGTTAAGAGGGCTTTTTTCAAAGGTAGCACTTCTTTTTTCTTAACTCTGTTCACTGTACAGCATCCTAGCATATTTTCGCCCCATGTGTGCAGCTGGAGTTTCAGTCTTTTTGTGCATTTTGTAGGTATTGATTTGTTTTGCTGAGAATCGATGGTGGGTGTGGTGTTTTCCATGCTTATCAGACTGTAATCAGTCAACTGCAGGAAGAGCCATCACTTTTGGTTTAATGCGACTTTCCAAAGGTTACTGTGTGCTTTGTGCATTTACTTAGTAGCGTGACCACTTCCCCCCCCCCCTCAAATACCCTGTGTACTGCAGTGTAGATGAGTCAGATGAAAGAAAAAACCTTTGGAGAGCTGTTTACAGATATTATTTATTTTGCAAATGTGCTGCTTTTGTTTGATGTGGAGTAATTTGTCTCGGGTTTCATGAAGCTGAAGCGGAACTTTGAAGCATGTTGTTTAGATACAGTACTGTAAATACTTTGTATGTACCCTTAACTCTGTTCTAATGGCCAGGACCTTAATAGTACCACCTCATAGCAGATATTATATGGTTAGTGCATTATTCCTATCCCAGCAGTGTCACTGAGGTGTTTCAATGAAACTAATGAAACCACTAAAACCCCTCACGGCATCAGTGTCACTACAGAACTGACAATAAACGATACACCACCCAAATTATACCTGTTCTGTGATGCTCCTAATCAATAAAGACCAGAGAAGGGGGACTAACAAAAACAGGACAACAGATGGACTACAGTCTGTTATTGTAAAGTCTATTTATATGGTATGTAGAGAAAATAGACAATGGAGCAAGAAGGCGGCCTAGCCAGTACCGTGCACAATGATAATACATACAGAAGAAGCAGGGTGAATGGAGAAGCTCCCTAGAACAAAAACAACATCTTAGCTGGTCATTTAGCAGACGCCTTCATCCAAAGCGACTTACAAAAATCCCAATTTGAAAGAACATGGTTGATGCACCCCTGGAACAAGGAGGGTTAAGGGTCAGGGACCCACAATGGTATCTTTTAGTGGACTTGGGATTGGAATCAACAACCTTCTGATTGCTAGCCCAACACCCTCACCACTGAGCTACCACTTTCTTATGTATGAATTAACTATGTTCTGCTGTTGAACCGCAGCTCGATGGTGTGCCAAAGCATTGATTTTAGATGCATCAGCTGGTGTACTGACTCGCCTCATCACCGTAGCTGCACTGTTCACACCGCTGAAGCGAATCTGCGTTTACCTTTTTAATGTTATTGTATTAAAAAGTTTTCATCTAATTGCCTTCTGAACAAATGTGCTAATAATGAAATATTAAAAATTCACATACTGTTGCTCTTTCTCTAATACACGATAAAGACACACTTCTTAATCATTCTTGGTGATTAACCGTGATTATCTACCCATTATCACCTCAAGGCATGATTACTGTTAATCACGACAAGGTGTCTGATTTTACACACTTGTGACAATCGGACTGAAATCAGGCATCGAGCCATGTCCTTTGGACTGTTCACTGGTAATTTCACGGAAACAGTTGGCATGGTGGCTTAGTGGTTAGCATGTTCGCCAGTCAGTGCTTCTCATGTTCTCACCATGTCCATGTTTGCTCCCACAGCTGCTTTAAATTGCCCGTATATGGTGAGTGTGTGCCCAGCAATATATTGGCGTTTTGTCCTGGATGTATCTGTAATAATCAGGAGCTCTGTATTTACTAAATTTTGCCATCTAAGTAGATACTGGGGTGCTTTATGGGCAAAAGACATGTGGATCTGAGTGTCATTAGCATAGCAATGATCTAGGATCCCATTGGCTTGAGTGACAGAGCTCAATGAAGTCATGTAGAGGGAAATAAACAAACAGACCAAGCATTAAACCCTGAGGCACACCAGCGTTTGTTTGATGTCCTAGCGTGACTGCATTCCGTTGCACAAAGGAAGGTCCACAAAGACATGGTTGGGTAAGTTTGGTGTGGTTGACTGGTTCACACAGAGCCCTGACTTAAACCTCATCAAACACCTTTAAGATGAGCTAGAACAGAGATCATAGGCCAGGCCCTTTCATTCAACATCAGACACACACCAATGTTGCAAAATACTATAGAATTATACATGATATAAGTATAAATAGTGTTATAGCTAATTTTCCAGGTGATTATTATAAGATAATTTTTTACAATTCGGTCTTCATTAAAGTTTTTGGGGAAGCAAAGTGGTGCTGCGGGGCACATTTAGTCAAATGTCCTCATTGCTGTTGACGTGTCTTACAGCATTAGCTTCACGTTGCTGTTTTAACTTCTCTTCTGACATTTACACTCTACGGCGTCTTTGAGCTTCAGCATTACGTGCTTTTTCTTGCTGCAGTCTCTTCAGCCATTGGTGGATACTTCCGTTAAGGAGGCATGATGCCGCCGCCGTGTATGGGCTACTGTCAGCTATCAGTCACACTTAGGAAGTAGTGATTTTGGCACTGCCCGCCTCGTGCCGCATATTCAGGGAGTGACTGGGGAGGGTTAGAAAGGTAGAGCCACCCTACGTCATCCTGTCCACTCTACCCGCGCGTCAATTGCTATGAAGATGACACACCAGGCGCCATAGTAATTTATTCATTCATTCATTCCGCTTCATCCAGTATTAGGTTCCCGAGGGGGTTTCCCATGCCCATCCAGAAGAGAACATTTCGGGCGCTGGGCAGGGCAGGACGCTAATTTATCGCTGGTCACACTTGCTCACACAGCCATACACACTATATGGGGCATTTATTTTACCTTGAATCCATGGGGTTTTTTGGACTGTGGGAGGAAACTGGAGAACCCAGAAGAAACCCATGCGGACAACAAGAAAATCCCACCCAGATTGGGATTCGAACCTGTAATCCCCAGCACTAAGCCACCGTGCCAGCCCCAAGATACTAGGGTTGTGGAGGGGTTCCCCATTTCCATTCAGGGAAGACCATTTCAGGCACGCCCAGGGCAATTGGGATTGTAAGAGGTCCAAATGTGTGTGTAAGTGTCTGCCCAGCGATGGATTTGCCCTCTGACCTGGGTGTATCTGCCCAGTGCTTGTTCTCCCCTAGATGAGCATTAGGACCCCCCACCCCACCGCAAGTTGTGTTGTGAGTATCTTTGTCTCTGTGTGGGTGCGTGTGTTTTAACATGACTGCACTTTGCAGTATGTATTGCATTGCATTGTAAACAGCATCATATACTTAAAATTAAACTTTATATTTCATTTATTTCATCTGCATTGACACTTCCTAATGGCTTTATTGTCTCAGGTCAGTTTCCTTTTGTGCTGCATGTTGTGTATAACAGTGTTTCATTGTCCTACAAGCATTGGTTGCCTCAAAGCAAATATTTAACCACACGAGATGATTGTGGTTAAAACTATTGCAAATGTAATGCAAAAACATTGAACTCACACAGCTTTATAAAATGTGTCATGTCTGAGTCAGAACCCAGTTGGACGGTGGCCCAGCTAGCAGCACTCACTGGAGATGGTATATCTTTCTCTCACCTTCACCTTCCACCCCAGTTCTGGAAGATTGCTTTTTTATAGCCTCTCAATCAAAAGCTCACATGGCCATATACTACTCAGGCAGCAGATGGGAACAAGCTTATTTCTTGTGGTTTAGGCTAAAATCCAACGTTTTCCCACACAGTTTTCAGTCGGCCACATCAGTGTGTATTGAAGATTACCACAGCAAAAAAAATGTAAAATGTGTGCAAGCTATGATTATGAACTTTAACCTTGATGCTGTTATGTGACCACATTTAATGTTGCTGATCACTTGATGCTCATAAATAAAAAGGAAATGGATGTCCCCACGCTATCAGGAAGGTTTCTGTGCTCAGGACGGCACAATTGTGCAGTGGTTAGCATGTCAGCAAGGATTCTCTGGATTTTTATGTCATTATTACTGAATACATGGTGATTTGGTAACACTTTACATGAACCCGGTATTTGTAATGGTATATTAACACATACCTAAAGCTTTATAAAGATTTTTTCATAAACCTTTGTTAATGTACTTAGATGTTTATAACCACACTCATACAATGTTATAAAGAACGTGCCATAAGATTTTATAACACAAAGTGCCATACTGCATTATAAAATGTATATTGTAACTGTTCATTAAGTTATTGTAGAAACCAGTGTCATAAAATTGTCTAAAGTTTGTTGAACTATACCATCCATCCATCCATTATCTTCCGCTTGTCCAAAGTTCGGGTCGTGGGGGCAGTAACCCAGGTAGAGAGGCCCAAACGTCCCTCTCCCCATTCACCTCCACCAGCTTCTTTTGGGGGGGTGGGGGTTGTGGAGTGTCCGAGGCGTACCCGGGTATCATCTTTCCAGTTTGTCGCGGGACTTGCCTGAAAAACCTTCCTGGGGATGCGCTCAGGAGGCATCCTTACCACATGCCCGAACCTCATCAACTGGCTCCTTTCGACGCGCAGGAGTAGCGGCTCAACTCCAAGCCCCACCCGAATGACCAAACTTCTCACCCTATCTCTAAGGGAGAGCCCAGATACCCTTTGGCTGCTTGTACTCGCGATCTCGTTCTTTCGGTCATTACCCAAAGCTCATGACCATAAGATGGATGGGTGGGAACGTAGACCGACTGGTAAATCGAGAGCTTTTGGCTTAGCTCCTTCTTCACCACAACAGACTGCTGACCCTGCGCCGAGCCGCCGGTCAATTTCCCGCTTCATCTTACCTTCTCTTGTGAACAAGACCCCAAGATACCTGAACTCCTCCACTTGAGGGCGAGAGCTCGTTCCTAACGAGACCTCCTATAAAAAAGAAAATCAGGAACGTGTGAACCCTGCCTGGATAAGGGTCACCGGGGCCCCACTCTGGAGCCAGGCCCAGGAGAGGGGTTCGCCAGCGAGCGCCTGGTGCTGAGCGCCGGGCCTAGCCCGAAGAAGCTGCATGGGTCCCCCTTCCCATGGAATCACCACTTGTGGGAGGGGTAGTAATAGGGGTTCAGTGCATTGTGGATTG
>JAOUQT010059258.1:0-10575 GCA_025769995.1 Xyliphius kryptos | reverse complement strand
ACACGAACTCTGACACGACACTGACACCGACACGGCACGGACACCGACACCGATACGACACGTACACCAACACCGACACAGACACCAACACCGAAATGACATGGACACGACACGGACATCGACACGGACATGACATATATATGTATATACAAATATATATATATAAAAATGTCTTCTAAATGATTAAATTAAAATGTAATGGAGAGAATTCAATTATTTTTCTTTCCAATTATTGTAGTTTTCTGATTATGAGCAGTGGCAATATATTTTAGGCACATTTTACTTCAAAGTCTCAAAGTGACCGAATTTGTCAGTTGATAAAATGTTAAATATAATGCTGTCATTTAAACAGAGGACACTTTATTTGTTAAAGCCTTTTAAGACTCAAATCTGTTATTTTACCAAAATCAATCTACTAAATCTAAATCTATTTTTTCAAAGATTAAAAACCACTTATAAGAGCCAACTTAACCTCCTGTACAACCTCCCTAAACCAAGTAAATAAGACATCGTTTAGTTTCCCCATCTTTTAATGAATGATAGAATAATATAGCAAAGGGAATTTTGAGACTAATCCTTTTTTACAAATCATCCAAGCTCCTAAATTGTTTTTTCTTCCAAAAATCTGCTAGCATGTAAGTAGTGTCAGATGTTAGTGTTTCAGACTTGGTGACCCAATAATGCAACCTGTTTTGTAACTTTTTAGCAGTGCCAACAGTCATTACTGACAGAGTCCTGCAGACAATTTGTCACATTTTTTATGCCCTGAACCTTTTCACCCTTGTCAAACTGCGCACAGAAAGGAGAGCTAATTCATTAATGACTAGCAGGTGCTTCCCTGTCAGGGATGAGGCTAGCTCCCATCCTTCATGGCAGGGAAAGTCATCAGCCACAACCATTGGAGCCCCCATTCTGTGGACTGCTTGCCTATAAAACATAAATGGCTGCTAATAACCCAATCATGAGACTGGTATTTTTCATGTGTTTGGCCACTGTGTTAAGGCGTGAAATAAATAGAGGGTGAAATCTCTGTCAAATAAGTGAAAAAACACATGGAGAGAACCAAACAAAGATAATTCAAAATCAGACCAGATTCAATGAGATGTTTTTAAATGCAAATGCGAGTTCGCCAGCACATTCCCTAAGTACTGGGATGTTGCAAGGCCTGGATCCCACTAAATTATATCCTCCACCCGTTTTTAGCCTTTGTGAGCCTGTCGACCTGTCCATGGCTTCTGATTGACCAATACAGTAAAAACTTTGGGGTTAGATTATTAATACACTTGGTAAAATAAGCTCCTCTCTGGATGGTGTAGACATGGTTTGTAAAGTCTGTGTTAAGTCTGTGTTGATGCATTTTAGGAAACACACTTTTTGGGTCTGCATGGTTAAAAACCTCAACCAAGAAGAAAAACCCAGGGCAGTCATAGGCGTGTGGTAAAGGAACCAGCCTTGTTACTTGAAGGCCTCTGGTTTATTGTGGATTCCTGCTACCATTAAGTCCTATGGTTGACGTAAGAGAATGGTCAAAACTTAAAAACCATTAACTTCACCTTACAGTGAACAGTCTTTTCAGATCACAGCAGCAGCGAAAAAGAGACAGGTCTTATCTCCTTCACTAAGAGCCTTCTTAGTTCTTCTTTTTCTAGTCAATTCAGTTTGACAAAACCACACAAAAGGAAACCAAAACCTAATTGATCAAGTGATGAGGAAACCAATTGTTTCTGAAAAATTTCCAGATAAACCTTGGGCTGTATTTAGCGCCATTGCATCCATCCATTATCTTCTGCTTATTCCTCTACTAGGGTCGTGGTGGGGTTCCCCATGCCCATCCAAAAGAGAACATCTCAGGCGCTGGGCAGACATACCTAGGACAGGCCAATCCATTGCTGGGCACACACTTACACATCTACACACTATACGGGGCAATTTATAGCATTTACTTTACCTGGAATTCATGTTTTTGGACTGTGGGAGGAAACCGGAGAACCCGGAGAAAACCCACACGGACACTGAGAGAACACGGAGAGAACATGTCTAACCACTAAGCCACCCCTTAGCTTGTTTGATTGGCATATAATTTCTTTTTTTTGCAGATAAAAATCTAATATTTTGGTAGGCCTGGTTTTGGATAGAAAAATCCTGTAGTCAAACTTGGAAAAATAAACCAATGATTGCCAAGCCTTTGTAGTTACTAGAAAAGAAGCAATCTATTTAACATAATAGATTCAAAATAATGTGGCACTAAGTTATGTGAAGAAAAATCCAACTAAAATAATTACATTATACATACTTTCTCTAAATATGTATATATAATTCTAGTAGTATAAAACCAGTGTGACCCAACTATTTAAAAGCTGACACAATCTGACACAACTGTTTTTAATGCATCCATCTGAATTTATAGGGTCTGTGTGGATTGGCTGCTGGTTTGGCAAGTCATGCTGTCACACACTTGCCACTGAACCCAACAAGACCACCAATGCACAGCCCAGCCCTGTTTCTCTATCCTGTAATCCTGAAAATCACACACTTTCCTTTTCCAGCTGGTTTAGACTTAGACATAACCACATTACTGCTTGGTTTTATTGTTGGGCTATTTCTGGCATGCTACTGCCTTTAAATTTTTAATATGGATCACATTTTTACAAATTCAAAAAGACATGTTGAAAGAGATTTTATTAAAACTCCAATGTAGATAACAAAAAATAAATAAAACAAATAATATACTTTGTAATATTTTGCAGTTGATGCCGCTTTGTTAGCTTGCTGATCAGATATTAAAAGGGTGTAAGATCAGTGTGAAGACCCCAGCCCAATTATGAAAGATCACAGCCAACGGCAAATGTGCCATTAACTCTGATGTCATGCAAATAATTTAAATAGAACATGTATACACTCCCAAGCGCCAAGGTCCTTGATGGGAATGGGGAACCCCACCGTAACCCTAGTACAGGACTAAGCAGAAGATAATGACTGAATCAATGAATAAATGTATACACTCCATTTGTGCCATATTATTAGGTAACCCTCCCTGATGGTCTAGTGGCTAGGATTCGGCGCTCTCACAGCCGCGGCTCGGGTTCGATTCCCGGTCAGGAAACCAACCCAGCCATGTAACTGGAAACAGTTGCATGGCTGGTCCCAAGCCCGGATAAATGGGAGGGGTGGAGAAAGCAATTTGCAAACTACTCCACTATCGTGCCAAAATACTTTGTGAATCACGATGAAGCGCTCTCAAAAGGGGTGGAGAAGTGCGATTCATAAAGTAACCGAGAGTCGGCTACGACTTGATCGGTTAATCATCATCATCATTAGGTAACCCTCTGTTTTATAATCATTGACTGTTTTCACATTGGACTGTTTCGACTATAATTTGTTATTCCGCTTTAGTATGTTCTCTGATGATCATAAGCCCCACAGAGGAAGTATTGGGGTGGTGGATGGTTCTTAGTACTACAGTGATACTGACATAGTGGTGTGTTATTGTATGTTGTGCTGATACAAGTGAATTGCCCACAGCAGTGCATTCATTGTCTTTTCACATACCGTATGGTCACACACCTGTCCTGTTTGGTTAATTAACCCTGTGTTAGTTCACCATTTTGTTAATTAACAGTTTTTTGTCATTGGTTTGCTTTGTCATGTGAACGGGTGTTACGTGTATTTAGTTCTGTTTTTTCCGGTCCGCTGTGCATGTCTTCGTTGTTTGTCACCCCGCTGTCTGGTACCTCTGTCTTTGTGTCTACCGCATTAATTAAGTCTTTGGTGTTCCTACCTGGCGGTTCCTGGCTCCTTCCCCCGCTGTGTGCGTTTTGGCTTGGCGGAGGTTTGCGCAGTCGATTTCGGAGGTGTTGGCGGAGCATGACACGTACTCTAGCTAATCTTTTTCTCTACATACTGTATTAGTCCACTTAACTCTTTTGTCTGATGACCAAAATGACAAGCAGTAATACATCCAGCACCATCACACTGCCAACACTGGGGCACCCCAAGGATGTGTGCTTAACCCACTACTATTCTCTCTACTGACTTATACTTATAATTAAACAACGGCACACAATTCCAACCTCATTATCAAGTTTGCATTTTACAACTGGGTTTAGTAACAATGCTGGAACAAATTATAGGCGCTCTACCCATGTGTTCCAAACACTCTCTAAACGTTAAAAAGACAAAGGCAATTGTTTTGGACTTGACTTTGGACTAAAAAACATGATGAAGAGAATATAAGCAGCAAGTTCCTGGTATGTACCTCTCCTGTACCACCAAAATAGCATCACTAGCCATGAAGTACACCAGCGACTGTATTTTGTTTTGTGCACTTTCTACAAATACACCAATGAAAGCAATATGATCAGCTGCGTCATGGTATTATTTGATAACACTATTTAAATTTTCTATATGTTCTGTGCATTCTGCTGCTTTGACAATAAAGTTCTTTTACTCAACTTAACTATTGCCAAAACATCATCAGAGGGACCATACTACAATCACCAGGATGTTGATAAACAAAAATCATCCCAACAGCAAAGTGTGTCTGAAATGCCATGCAGAATGCTGAAAAAAAGTATCTTTTTTTTCTTATTGGTTATTGTAATGTTTAGCAGTCCTTCATCAGGAGAACACTGATCAACAATTGTGTGCATAGCTGGGTTGCAAGATTACTGCTCTCCAAAAATAATTTTGTTTTTAATGGTGTTCACAAAGAAGCAGAACGGCTTTGGAATCTAAAGCCACCAGGCTGTTGCACTGGGTCTCCATATTAAGCCCCAAGCATATGCATTTTATGCCAAACCACCTTTTAATGTTTGGGTTAATTATAGGGGAAACTCTATAGCACAGCCTTTGAGGATGTCTCTGTGTGGTGCTTTTGGGTGGTTGCTATGACCATTCAAAAAACTTTGCTTGCAACCATGCAATATTGGAAAATTGGGAAAGAAAGAGGAATGCTTTACAATAAATCAATCAGTGTACAAACTTTTCCTGTGGTCTCAGCTTCCTCAAAAATGATCATCACTAAATTCACAAGTTTTCATAATTTTAGGAGATTGGTGTGGTTCCCTGCTACATTCCCCATCTGCCATGTGAACTTGAATGGTTCGTGCCATTTGGCAAGTAGTTTCTAAAATAATATGCGTAGTATCACAATGTCAGGATCATCTGAGGCCAAGTCCACGTGTAGCCGGATATTTATTAAAACGGATATCTTCTCCACATCGTTTTCAATAATACTATCATCCACATCCACTATTTTTTTTAAGTTTTATCCACTTGAACCCGCATAAATACACCATTGAGTGTTGTCGTAAACGCATACATATCAGTGTAACATAAAGCTCAACTCTATGTTAGCCAATCATTCATTCATTATCTTCCGCTTATTCCTTTATGAGGGTCGCGGAGGGGGAGGATTCGCAATGCCCATCCAGGGGAAAATGTCTTGGGCCCTGGGCAGATACACCCAGGACAGGGTGCCAATCCATCCCTGGGTACACACTCACACACAGTCACACACTATACAGGGCAATTTAGAGCATTCAATTTACCTGTAATCCATGTTTTTGGACTGTGGGAAGAAAACCGGAGAACCCGGGGGACACCCACGCGGACATGGGGAGAACATGGAAAAGCCACCCAGATTGGGATTCGAACCGGGAATCCTCAGCGCTGAGAGCCAATTAGAATCCCTTAAAACAAACTTTATTTTCGGTTGACGCTTCAGTAAGGTTTGAAAAATGGCGCCAGGAGGTAAGACACCCAACCTCCATATTCTCCCTAACCTGTGCCCCTCAATGCACTGTAACTATAGGGTTTGTAAAAATGAACCAGCAAAAATCTTCTAAATTAATGTCAGAAGTAGCATATCACTGGTGACATTCATGTTCATCAAACGCAAAATCAATAATAGTCATGTCTGACGTCACTGTCGCATTATTTGTCGCAAACGTGACATTTAAGATAGTAAAACGCCATTTTTACAAGTACACACGCACACACAAAAACCAAGTTTTAAAAAAAACTCCACTTTGCCCAGAGTTTTCATTACTAATCATTTTTGGTGATGTAATACTATGTTTTCATGTGGATAGAATCCCCAAACGCTTAAAAATGTATTCGTTTTTCCAGATACCCGGCTACGTGTGGACAAGGGCTTACTATACGTATGTTTCCCTTTTGTTTTATATTTTTATCTTTTAGCATGTACTTTCAATTAGTTAATTTTTTAATCACCTGCTGTTTGTTGTCAAGTGGGCCATCTGCTTCCCGTTTTCCCTTTTCCCTCGTCATCAGGTTTGCGACCCTTTATGGCCTGTTTACCCATTTGTCTCCATTCTGAGATTTTATATTCTTTAAATAAATTATTTTGTTGTTCCATGCATTTTGCCATTTTATGCATATGCCAGCCAGAGGCATACTGTAGCTTGATGCAAATTCTCTTATTTGAGCACCCTACAGCTAAAACAACTTGGCCTGACACTCCTGCACCTGAAGCCAATTCTTAGCATTTTTTCTTTACTCCCTATTCCATTGAAGCTTTACTCCTAATTCAAGAATGTACTGAATTTCATTTTTACCTAAAGGCCTTTTTTTTGTCCTTTCTTCCTAGAGAGTCCTAATGAGGGTTCTAATCCAGCCATGCTTGTCACGGTGAAACTGAGGAACCCAAGGGAAGAGCCTTGGCACAGCGTGAAGCTGGCATGCCAGGTAGCAAAAAAATGTGTTTATTATAAAAAAATCAGAAAAAAAAATACAAAAACCAAGGGAACTGGTAACGCAAGACATAGACGAGCAAGCGCAATGACCAATGGAAATGCACAATAGTCCCTGTCATATGATTGAAACTGAACCAATAAGAAACAGCAGTTAATTAACTAGTTAACACAGCAGTTAACCAAACTAAACAGTAACTGTGCAAACAAAAACACAGTAAGTACCCTTGAGAAATGAAGGTCTTGCTTGAGGACCGCATTAGTTACTTCAGTGAACGTGGGATTTGAACCCATAACCTTTAAATTAATAGGCGTACACCAACTACCGATCTACTACTGGCCTTGCTGAACATTATGTAAAAAAGACTGACAAAACGCAAAATGACAAGGGCTTGTTTTAACTATACATTTTAATATTTGTAGCAGTTAGTGGAAATTTAATCAAAAGTACCTTAACCACTTTCCTAAGACCTAAGCAGATCAGCCAACAAATGCCTGACCATTTTCACATAACATCTGTTTTCGCAATCATAAACAAATTTTATAGCTTACAAAGCTACATTATTTAAGTTTAGCAAAATCGTGTATTTTTTCATTTTGATAAAATTATGTTTGTTTTTGTTAATGATCATGATAGTTTTATGAAGTTCTGACTGTGCTATAGATCTTTTGTGGCTGTTGGGAAATATTATACCAAAGCTTTTTAAAGGTAAGGTAAGTGACTTATCAAATTACTATAATGGATCATGAAGCAGATCATACAATTTTAAATTATTCCATGAAGTTTTAATTACCAGGAGAGTACTTGATTGCATAAACTGCATGTGTCATTGTTAATTTTCTGTTTAAAATAATGTTATCTACATTGGAGAAATGCAGAAACCATGTGAGGGCACATATCTTTGACCATCAATTGTTGGAAGTTTGAGGTTGCCCCAAACAACCCAACTTTTTTTTTATTTGCACTTGTCTCGTATTGTTCTCATGTGGCCGGTTTATGACAAAAAGTGTCATACAATAAGGCTAGAGAGCATGCATGCATGCAGAACTCTTTGACTCTGACACAAAAATGTTCTTGCTTTAAGCTTAACATCCTGATTTCATTAAACAAATTCAAAATATGCCTAGCAATCATAGTGCCAATGGGAAGATTGGGAGTGCCAATGGGGTATTTGCAAGATGTTTTCTGAAAACAGACAAATCAGAATATACTTTGGGTACCTGAGAAGGACCAGAAAGGACAAGTGGGCCAGAGAGAAATAGGAACATGCTGGGAGCCTTAAACAGTCCTGAAAGCAATTGGGGGACCATGCCTGGACCAGGAAATGGTAGGTTTGTGCCACAGGAGCCAAGGAAAACCTAAAATAAAAGGAGCGGAGGGAGAGGAGATCACAAATAGCTTTAGATATTCAGAATGGCATGCACTGACAAATAACAATAGTGGTATGTGCTGTGAGTAGCCGGACCAGATGGATGAGGATTGCAATCCACAGCCTGGATCTGGATCTTGAAATCTTCTAGCAGGGACTCCGCATTTTTGACGAAAGGCACTGTCAACGAACTTACTGTCGGCCTATGAGTCGATAAAAGCCACCACTGAAATTATTAGGCAAATTATTTGTATCTCAAGATGCAAAGAGCAAACGAAAGGAGTACCCGAGAATCTCACCAATATCTTTTGTGGAGAAACTGGAACTGAAGCCAGAGACGGTGCAGACTGCGAATGCAGACGAATGTAGGATGCACTTCACAATCCTTGATCAAATGAGAGTTACTGCCGCAGTACTAACAAAGACCCAGTTGCATGGGCTCTAACTCCATACTGTCCTGATGTTCAGGAGAAAGAAGCAGCTCGTGAGGACAGGATATAAGCTGAGAATGGTTGGAAGGAGCGAAAAGATGGAATTTAATTTTTATGCCAAAATGGCAACATTTTTATGCCAAAATGAATCCCTGCTAAAAGACTCGACTCCAAGATCCAGATCCAGGCTGTGGATGGCAATCTTCGTCTATCTGGTTCCGCTACCCTCAGCACATACCACTATTGTTATTTTCCAGTGCAAGTCATTATGAATATATTAAGATATTAGTAATCTCTTTTCCCTCTGCTCCTATTATTTTAGGCTTGCCTTGCGTTCTGTGGCAAAATCCTACCATTTCCTGATCCAAGTCTCAGATCCAGGCATGGTCCCACAATTGCTTTCAGGAGTGTTTAAGGCTCCCAGCACGTTCCCATCTCTCTCTGGCCCACTTGTCCCTTCTGGTCATCCTCAGCTACCCAAAGTATGTTCTGATTTATCTGTTATTAGCAAACATCTTGCAAATACTCTACCTCTCCATTGGCACTATGATTGCACCATCGCATTGTGCTCAGGGGCCAAATTGCCTTACGCGTGTCCTTACCCGCTGTCCCAAACAGAGTCGTGTGTCATGCAGGTGTATTTCTAGGACTCTCCACAATGGGTTTATTTGTCCGCCTCGTCCCCTAGCAGCTTTGAGATTATTTTTTGTTCCCAGCCGTTTTCTCTGTCCACTCAGGTGCCTTTTTCAGGTGGGGGTAATGTTACACATACATGCACACCTGCTGTTTCACATACACACACCTTCATTTTTCTCATCAATTGCTCCCTTCTCCTGCTTCTTCAGCATCAGCTCTCATTCTCCTATAAGAAAAGCGTTTTTCCGACACTCCTACACGAAGGTTTTCACTTCTGGCATTGGACTGCTCCTATTTTGCTTTGTGACTGTTTCGCTCCTCGAACTTTTGTCATCCGAACTACAGCAATTTTCTGGCTGGTATTCCAACTCATGGCTGGACTCTTTTATTGCTATTCTCGACAAGGGACGTTTGTCCTAGTTTTCACGCACCTGGCGGAGCGCCAGCTTCTCGATTACATCTGTATTATGGCAGGGCAAGTTTGCTGTTGTATGTTTGTGGACTTTTTTGCTCGTCTTTGTGTTTTTGGTCAATAAATCCTGTTACATTGACTTTACATGCCTCCTTTTTATTCCAGAATAAAAACAATTGCTAAATGCTAAATATTTTCTACTCAAAGTCATGAATTGACTCATTAAAATATAATAATAATAATAATAATAATAATAATAATAATAATAATGAACTTTGTAGATGGCCGCCATGGGCATCACTTAGCCTCAAATATTTTACCCCTCCCATGTCCTAATATGCCACAAACTGCAAGGTAATATCAGCAACCACCTCCATTTTATTAGGGTTTATCCATACTTGGCCCACCCTGTACAGTACTTCTGTTGTTAACTCAAATTGTGCTAATAAATATTTTTACAGAATTGTAAAAGGTTTATTAACTTTAAAACACTAACACTATTTTTAACTATTTTATTTACACATATTTCGGTTTCTAAATTTAGTGGGCATTCATATATAAAATATAAGATTTTAGAGGATTTTCGAAACCTAGAGATTTCACACCATTGCCTTGTATTTAACATGTCTTTGCAATGTGTCTACTGGCTACAGAGTCTGCATAGGTTACAGCATGCTTAAACACATAAATCTCTGTTCCCAAGGCATGTTTTTCCAGGCCGGTGCAGGATTCCAGCACAAGAAAATCAGTGCCCATTTCTTACCATTGACCCACTTAGAATTTTTTTTTTATTGGTTGTAATTGTGTTTATACCCATTTGTGTAAAAATTAACACTTTTATTCAAAGAACCTTTTACTTTTTTAATCTTCAGATCTTTTTCACTAATAAAGCGTTATAAGAATATATATATTTTTATAGGGACACTCTAATGTGATATGTTTTTGTAATACAGATCTTTGAGTATAAAGTACTTTCTTTTTGATTTTGCACTGCAGAAACTGAAGATTATATA
>JAOUQT010059247.1:0-10575 GCA_025769995.1 Xyliphius kryptos | reverse complement strand
AGCCATTCTTCTTGCAGGATAGTGGCCAGGTCACTATGTGATGCTGGTGGAGGAAAACGTTTTCTGACTTGCTCCTCTAAAACACTCCAAAGTGGCTCTTGATACATCAAAAAGACTTTCTCTCTTGGTCACAGATGCGCCAGCAAGACGTGCACCAACAATATGTCCTCTTTTCAACTCTGGTATGTCACCCATAATGTGCTGTGCATTGCAATATTTTGAGCAAAACTGTGCTCTTACCCTGATAATTGAACCTTCTCGCTCTGATCTTACTGTGCAATGTGCAATTAATGAAGATCCCCTGCAGAAGTCCATACAAATAATGTAGACTTTCCAGAAATGTTAGACAAGTTTGTTGTAGATCATGGTGAAGCATGCTTTTGATGCTTTTGATCATCACTGCTTTTGATGATCATAAGCAGGTTTCATATGGCCACATGCCAACTGTATTTCCAAATATTAATTTACCAACAAAAAACAATATATTCCATAATGAACCATGTTTCAGACAAAAATAAAAAAACATAATGAAAGCTGCTGTGTTTTACACAAAAAGGAGCAAGTGTAATAGTCCAAATCTCCAGAAGAACCGTCTCAGATGCTCTGTAGATCTAACTAAAGTATTTATCTATAAAACAGCCCAAATGGTAACCTGGACCACTGTTTAAATAAAAAAACACCCCAGATAGTAACCTCATTCCATTTGGCCCTTTTTAATGTTTATGTAGAAACATTATTTCAACATTAAAGCACAAGGGTGGCACAGCAAGAAGGACCCAGGTTCGATCCCCGGGTGGGACGACTGTGGAAATTTCTGTGTGGAGTTTGTATGTTCTCCCTGCGTTCACGTAGATGTCCACCGTGTTCTCCGCTCCCCCCACACACACAGTCTAGAGATACGCATATATGGTGAATTGGAGATTACGAATTGTCCATTACTGTGTATAACCTTGTGTACCGATTTAACCATGTTCTCTTCATGAGGCTGAAAGTGATGTTAAACAATAAACAATAAATGGAGGCACTGTTGCAGTAAACTATTTACATATTTAATTTGAACAGAATTTTATTCTGTTTACCTCCACTAAAATGTTTCTACTGTAAATTAACTGGTAGCAGCTTCGCCTGCAGATACTGTATTTTTTACAGCTGGCTTGAATTTTGCAGGAATCAATGCAATATTAATTGCAACACTACAATACTGTATGAAGCCATCATGTAAAATATATAGCAGGATACCATGTTATGTAATACAGTTCAAAATTAGTGTAGATTTACAGTCAATGATTACAGTGTACAAACTTCAACCCTAATCACTTATTAAGTGTGTGTACAGTTTTTCCTGTTTAGAGAGTGTATTTGATGTGTTTTACCATCGTGGCTTGACATGCTATTTTGCATTAAAGTACACTGAGTGCAAGGAGAATGTAATTCATTAATTTAGAATATGCTTAGAATTTTGCAAAAATGTTGATGTATAAAGAATTTGTATAAAATAAATTATTTGTGAATAGTCTTTAATTCAATAAATAGCACATTATTATAGTAATATATCAATTCAGAAAAACTTTAATAGCATAATCTGAGATACAGTGATACATACATTTTGCCACTATGTTTGCACACAACGGAATTGGTCCTCTGCATTTAACTCATCCGTGCAGTGAAACACACAAATATACACACACAGGTGAAGTGAGCACACGTGCCCGGAGAAGCAACTTGGGGTTTGGTGCCTTGCTCAAGGGCACTTCAGCCATGACTTGTCGGTACTTGGAATCAAACTAGGGACCTTCTGGTCGCAAGGCTGGTTCCTTAACCACAAGCCTACAACTGCCCCCCCAAAAAAGTCTAGTATAGAAGCGTAGCATAATCAATCAGCATTCAATATTTAATTCTTGTTTCAATCGTGTCATATCACATCATATGCCGTCAAGGCTTCACAATGGTTGTCTGCACAGATGTGCTCTGTGGGATAGGGATAGCCTGACTGATCTTTCCAATCTCGTGTCAGCTGTAAGGGCAATAGAATCCAATTAGCCCACTGCATGTTTTTTATCTGGAGGAAACCCATTTGGACATGAGGAGAACATGCAAACTTTACGCAGAAAGGACCCAGGACTCAAACCTTCTTGCTATGAGGAGGCAGCAATACCCACTGCACCACTGTGCTTGTTTCAATCATTGTTTATTATTTGCCAATGAAGAAAACTTCATTTAAAACTTTATATTTGATTTGTGTGTGTGTGTGTGTTATGGTTGCCTGTATTTGTACTATATATCGTTATGCAAGTGCTGGATCATAACTCATATCACCCAGCTGTAAAATCTGAAAGTTATTTATACACTATAGAGTAGTCAGGTTGCAGTACAGATACTGTTGCCTCTGCAAGCAGACCCTTCTCAAATTTAACCCTGGACACTGTTCTTTACCTTTGGTAGACGTTTTATTGACTCAGATATGTAGGCTGCAAAAATAAAAATAAATCTAAATAAATTTGATCTTTGCTATTCAAGAAATACTCGAGATCTGGGCGACTTTAATCACTTCGATTAATCGCTTCTGGGAAACCCACCTCAGACGTATTGCTTTTGTATCCCAGTGTAATTATCAAACCACAGAGTGTTGCGTAACAGTAACACAAGTCTGATCTGTGACCCCATACAAGGCATGCACTTAAACTTATTGTACATCTGCAGCAGTGGAAGTGCACCACTTACCTCCACCGATTATAATCGCGTCGTACTGGGGTTTGAGCGTGGTGCTCCGGCTGGACCGCCACCTCCTTCCCACGCCGTTAAAAAATGTTCTTTGAAAGTGCCAAACTCGCAGAGATTCAGCCATTGCCACCGCCTGACACGCACAACGACCTTTGATTGCACACTGCTTACACAGCTTTCTTTGATTATACCAGCTACTCCACCTACTCCACTCACAGGGGGTAAACCCACTATCATTTACAACCAGAAAACTTGTTTAGTACCAACCCATTTTACCGTTCTGATAATAAATAATAACAATATTGCACTTGCTATTTCACTATTCAATCCTAATATGCGTGTTGTTTATTAGCTCAATAGGAGCATAACACCGTTATAACGAGGTCCGCGCTGGATTCTGTCTGAAATCAAATAGCATCAGAAAGCAGAAGGAAGTCCACTTAATAAATTATTATAACACATAGACTTTATAGGTTCACTAATTAGTCGAAAACCAGAACCTCATTTACAACCAGAAAATGGACCCAAACTATACAATATTTACCGTTAGAATAATGAATAATATTAAATCTGCACTTACACACTATCAAAGCTCACCGTGGATATTTCCTCAACCCCTGGGATAGGTGCCTACATCTTTATTTTCCATATTTATTCAATATTTTAAGTTTATGAATTTGGTTAATAAACTTGTGCATAGGGGTTTACAAAAAATGAATGGAAATAGAATAACATAAGCACTTCACTTATACATACAGGCGCTGGTCATAAAATTAGAATATCATGAAAAAGTTGATTTTTTTCCCATATTCCTATTTAAAAAGTAAACTTGTATATTATACACAATGATTACACACAGACTGATATATTTCAAGTGTTTATTTATTTTAATTTGATGGTTTATAACTGTCAACTAAAAAAATCTCAGAAAATTAGAATATTGTGAAAAGGTTAAATATTGAAGACACCTGATACCACACTCTAGTTCTGTAGGCTCCACAATCATAGGGAAGACTACTGACTTGACAGTTGTCCAAAAGACAACCACTAACACCTTGCACAAGCAAGGCAAGACACAAAGGGTCATTGCTAAAGAGTCTGTTCACAGAGCTCTGTGTCCATAAACATTAATACGGCAACAAAGGGAAGGCAAAGATGCTATGGCAGCACATATACTAAAATTAGAAGCTAAAGATTTAGCACCCTGGGGAGAATGAAGGAATGAATGAATGAATTTATTGTCAATCTGCTCTATGCACAAGACAGACCCACAAAACATAACATAACAAGGACATAATGTATAGCGGATTTGGATGGGGGATAGAGAAGCACGAAGGTGGGGGGGAAAAGAGACTTTTATGTTCTTTCTGTCCTTCACGGAGGGTTTGTTTATCCCAGCCACAACTTAAGAGCTGTAGCCGGTTTTCAGGGTAGCCGAAACATGAAGGGGGAAAAAATTTCCATTCTCATAGTCTATCAGTTTTACACATTGTCCATATGTCCACTTTGTGGCCCATTTTGGTCTCCCAGACAATCCAGTCGATTAAACAGAGACATGATGTTATCTATTCTATGATTTAAAGTCCCAATTTGAGTGCTGACAGCTCTGTCCAATGCATCAATCATTTTGAGCAACTTAAAGGGGCTCGGACAGCTGTTCCTGTTAGTTTAGATACTCTGTAGATCGGGCAAAGACCGAACTGAAACACCTGTCATTTTAGTGTGGGAGGTTTCATGACAAGCCTGGTGGCCAATCTTCAATAATTGCACATTGCACCAGTAAGAACAGAGCGTGAAGGTACAATTAGCAGGGTAAGAGCACAGTTTTGCTCAAAATATTGCAATTCACACAACATTATGGGTGACATACCAGAGTTCAAAAGAGGACAAATTGTTGGTGCACGTCTTGCTGGCGCATCTGTGACCAAGACAGCAAGTCTTTGTGATGTATCAAGAGCCACTTTGGGGTATTTTGGAGGAGCAAGTCAGGAAACATTTTCCTCCACCAGAACCACATAGTGACCTGGCCACTATCCTACAAGACGAATGGCTTAAAATTCTACTGACCACTGTGTAAGACTTGTATGTGCCATTCCCAAGACAAATTGATGCTGTATTGGCCGCAAAAGGAGGCCCTACACCATACTAATAAATTATAATGGTCTAAAACCAGGTGTTTCAGTTTCATTGTCCAACCCCTGTATATGAGTGTTTCTCTGCACAGATGGGTTAAATGTGCAGGACCAGTTCTGTTGTGTGCAAGCATAGTGGCAAATAAATATTTTCACTTTAAAGCGAAGTACAGAAGATGCTCAGAAGAGATAAGCAGCAACTACACGACCAGGTCTTACGCTAACAAGATTCTGCTGTAAGTTATCTTGAAGCAGATGCAGACCAAGTTTAAAGGAGAGATTTTACAAGAACAAGATGGATTACGGCCAAAGATAGGGATTACAAACCTCTGTATCATCCTGGAGAAAGCAAGAGAAATTAATCAGGCACAGCATTTTTGTTTCGTTGATATCACAAAGGCATTCAACATGGAACAGCATGGACAATGCTATAGCAGGGTTTCCCTTCATACCTGGTCCAACTGCTCACAAATCTCTAGTCAACGGTTTGCAGCAATAAGGACATCCAAACAGACTTTTGGAGCAAGTGGACTGCAGATTGTGGCAGTGAAGTGAAGTCAATTATGGCAGTGGACTTAGTGGTGATGGTCAAATTGACAGATATAAAAAACCTAATCATTTAGCACAAACACCAAGCTATGACATTCTGGCCAGTAGCCACATATGGATGTATAGCCTGGATCTCATGAACAAAGATGATGACCACTAAGCAAGTCTACATGAGGTCAGAACAGAAAACAAGTTTCTGAACCACATAAAAGTTAAGTTACTACAGTCACATGAAGAGGCTCCCACATGACAACAACGAAGAAAGATAAATGATAGGACTTGTGGAGGAAATACGGCGGCGTAGAAGACCAAAAATAACCTGGATGGACAACATTACAACGTGTACTGAATTATCAGGGACCAGACTACTACATGCAACAATAGAGAAAGCATCCATGCCGCCTCTAATAGAATTTTAACAAATGTATGCATTGTTAAATGAATTATCATGACTGCATATGGGTACATTATAGGTCAATGTAGACATGCAGGAAGTGGGTGTGAAAGCAGAAGATGCAGGGGACAGAGTGAGGTGGAAAAGGTTGACATGGGTAGTGCTAAAAGTGTTCGCTTACTACAAATATGCGAGGAGAACACGAGGGGGCGTTCGCTTCATGTGCGAGAGCGGGAGTGGGGCTGTATTAGAGATTTTATTAAAAACGGGAAATTTTTGGTAGAGTACATTTTCCTGGATACACTCTTTCAAAACCGAGAGAGTCCCGGGAAAAACCGGAACACCAAGGAAAATGTACAACGTTCATTAAAAAAAAAAACTTAACGATGACGTTAAGGTCAGATGGGGTTAGTGACATCTGTGCGCATGCGTCGTAGCGAAGAGAGAAGCCGGAAGTGAATGGCCGCGGTGTCAGAGGAAGGAACGCCAAAACAGCTGTTCTAAATATACACATTTACGCACGCGCAAATTGTCTTAATGGCCGCCGATGTGAAAAGCCCAGTTACATGTAAATAATAAAAACGCAGAAGCTAGTGAGAACATTCGGAGTAAGAAGATGAAGGAGGTGCAGGGTTGCGGGATGCGCTGTTCTGTGGGCTTCCTGTCCCGCAGGATGATGAGCGGTCGCCCGTTGCTGAAGGAGGACTTCCAGCGTCGCAGATTTGCGGGCTGTAACAGTCTCTACCGCCGCGATATGCTGGGACACTACGGCTGTGTTAACGCTATCGAGTTCTCCAACAACGGGGGACAGTGGTTGGTGTCAGGTATACACACACACAAACATGGTGTAAATGCGTTTAATTCCAGACAGCAAGTTGTAGCACTTTCTCTATCCGACAGACGCACACACACCCTACTGAAATAAAGGAGTGACTTGAATCGGACGTAGCATAAATATTAAATAAATCACAGAATGTATCATTTATGTGTAATCATTTCACAGAATATTCATAAAGTAACCAAGAAAGACATAAACAAACTAGAGAAGGACAGCCATTTGTTTGTTTTGCATTCAAGTTCAGCAATCTGAACTTCGTTTATATTGGAACTTTATCCCGTTTTGAAGGCATTTGATTTAACATCTGGCTAAGTCTTTGGATGCTTAATATATCATAGTTATCAGTATTTATTTATTAATTTTATTAAACTTTTGGCTTTTTCCTGCCACCAGGGGTCGCATCAGCAAGTCACTTGCATTACGATCGGGCTCATTTTTTTATGCTGAATGTCCTTCTTGCCCATTTTGGGCTTAAGACCAAACATTTTAGCAAACGAACTGTGATACACAAACTGTAACCATTTTACCAGATTTTGCATTAAAACCACAAATAATAATAGGCCACTATGCAATTATGGTTGCATTTATTTTTGCAGTTTTTTTGGATTTTTCCTGCCCTCAGAGATTGCCACTTCTAGTCACTTGCATTAGTGATCTGGCACATGGTTTATGACAGGAGCCCCTCCTGGCGTGACCTTTTGAGCTTGGGACCGGTCAATTTACTGTGGGGGGAGGCATAGTACCTGGGGGAAACCCAAGCAAACGCAGTGAGAACATGCAAACTACACACTTATCCAATCTATTAAAATCCATAGAAATATTCAAATAAAATTAAATGTGGTGTAAATTGAGTTGTTCTTAATAGCAAGCGGGTATTCGAAAGATAAAATAAGGGACACTCAAGAGTTTGTGCTCATGTAAAACTAGGCAGTTTAGTTTATATACAAAGTACTGTCATATTTAACAGACTGACAGCTAAACCCAAAAATGACAGTACTGGTGCATGGCTGCAAATCACGTCTCTACTCCATATGCAGTTGAAGAAATGGCTGCGCACTTCGTCTGTAGTTTATTATTATGCACAGTGGTCAGCTTTGACAGGTGCAACACAATTGATTGCCTTTGTGCAAGACAACTCTCTCCAGTGTAGTTGAAGGCACACTTTTAGTTAGTTTAGTTTACTCAACAAAGGCGTCTATGATTGCTGACTTGGGTTGGTATAATCCAACATGGTTTAAATGATAATAAAATGTATAATATGAATAAAATCTATTAGGATGTATCCAGTAATCATTTCAACCCGAGCAATATACTGTATATTAGTCCTCAGGTCCAAAGGTCTGTTGTCTGTGGGGAGAACGTTTCTCAGATCCTGTCTCTGTGACATTGTAGTGTTGTTTTGAAAAGGATTTTTTTTTGTTTAGTGGTTTCACAGGCAAAAAGTTCACATTCTCACAGAAATGAATTAGGTACACTTCAAGAAGGACAAACTTCATGTAGACACGGTTTTGGATAAGTCCCTTCACTGTAAAAACAGCCCTAATAAAAACAAGCCAAATTATTATTAAGACAAAAATAAGACTAATTAGCCTGAAACAAGTCTTTTTTAGTTTCTTAATTTTTTTGAAGTGTGTATCCTGTGCTGCAAAGCTAATTTAGATTTTTTCCCCTATATTTTGTCTTCACCTGCCCCAATGTGATAATTCCAAGTACGTTTATGGCTCAGTAATACATCATTACAATGACAAATACTGTTAACTCTCTGTTTTTCTGTCTCAATGTCTGTCTGTCTTTGTCTTGAAACGCATAGATTTATTTGTTTAGAAACCTTGTTCCATTTTCCCAACGTTCTGTAACTGTAGTTTCTGTAACTAGCTGTATTTTATGTGCCACTCAACCACTTATGTATACCACAATCAGGAAGTACAAACAAAAGCAGTTGTTCATTGTATCTGAGTAAATCCGGTGATATCTGCCTACATCTTTGTCTTTTATAGCATTGTGGGTATGTACTAATAATGTAAACTACAGGAAAAAATAGTTTTGGCATATGTTCATATTTTGTATAATATAATATCTTTCTGTTAGGAGAAAATCTATCTATCTATCTGTCCTCGAAGACATGTACAGCAGACATTCTGAGGACAGAATAGTCTGTGTCTTTGTCTCATTGTTACTTGTACTTGGTAAACAGCTTTACGTTCATATATTATTAACAAGGACGGGGTGCTTTTGTGGGTATGTGTAGGTGGTGATGACCGGCGTGTGTTGTTATGGAACATGGAGAAATCGCTTCAGTCCCGAGCTAAACCTGTCAAACTGAAGGGGGAGCACTTGTCTAACATCTTCTGTCTTGCCTTTGATAGCACGAACACACGTGTATTCTCAGGGGGTAAGATTCTCTCTCATACACACACACACACTCTCTTGCAGATCACAGTGTGTAATGCATTACAAGAAAGTCAAGGAATCTTTGTGTCTGTGATAGGGAATGATGAACAGGTGATTCTGCATGACGTAGAGCGCGGTGAGACGCTGAACGTGTTCCTTCATGATGATGCAGTATACGGCCTCTCTGTCAGCCCTGTTAATGATCATGTGTTTGCTAGCTCATCAGACGATGGGCGTGTCCTTATCTGGGACACGCGAGAACCCCCACATGGAGGTACATGCATACACATACAAACACACACAAACACACCCAACTATACCCACAGACTTTTTAATTGAAACACTTAGTAAAAACTGCAAGCTTTTGCAGCAATTGTGACAATCAAAATCTCCAAAAGCACTGTGCTAGATTTTCCAAATTGTGGAAGCATTCATACATTCTCTAAAGCAAAGGAAATAGTATAATTTGGAAAACAGTAACATTTGGTGTGTTTACATCTTTAATCACAATTATTACTGACATCTTGGAGAATCTCTTCTTCTGGGTACAGTGACACTTGCTTTTTGTCAAACTCACTACACCTGGCTCAACAATGACAAGCCCCAAATAATCAGCCTTACGAAAGAACCAGCCCCCCCAAAATCGAAAAGTGTACACACGCAAAGCGCCGGCATGACCTCACAGCTGCCCTAAGGCACCAACAAATCACAAAGCTCCAGTATAGCCTCCCAACCAATCCCCAGCACTGAAAAAACCCCAAGAAGAACTGGGCAGTAAAAAAGACAAAACACAAAGTGATCACTCCCAAATGCCAGATGCCTCAGAACAAATCACTGAAGAAACAGAGACAATAAAGATGAGAAAGTAGAGATGAGAGATAAGGGACATACTAGACACCGCAGTATATCCCCAAAAAACAGAAGTAAACCTCATTTAAAAACACCAAAACCCAAATGACAAACACTATAATACAATTAAACTGCTGAGGCCTTATGGCCAATTACAATGAACTTCAGCAATAACAGAACTTCTGTCTCCAAGAAACCCAAACACTACCAAACAACACCATACTCTTAAAAACCAGAACCAATTGTGGGAAGAACAAGTGGAGGGACAGCAATACATATATATATATATTTTTTTTTTTATATATATATAAAGAGTAACATTCCTGTTACAAGCATCTGCAATCAGAATGTCAAATGTCATACACAAGAATATCACCATATGTTCTATTTACGTCCCTCCAACCATTATTCTGAAACTACCCGATCTGAACAACCTAATCGAACAACTACCAGCACTGTACATTATATTAGGAGATTTCAACAGCCACAACACAATATGGGGCAGCCAAAATACTAACAACAAAGGAAAAACAGTGGAAGACAAACAACCTCTGCTTAATGAACACCCCGGGACATACATATCTACACCGGACACTGGACATAGACAACTATAGACCTAACAATATGCAGACCGAATATATATATATTGATTTCTCATGATATATGAGAAATTATCCCATAATGTTATCAATAATGTTATG
>JAOUQT010059220.1:0-10576 GCA_025769995.1 Xyliphius kryptos | reverse complement strand
CAGTTCTCTCACCATAGAGGTAGCATGAGGCGGTGTCTACAACCCACACAAGCTGCTCAGGTAGTGCAGCTTATTCAGGATGGCACATCAATGCCAGCTGTGCCAGCAAGTAGGTCTGCTGTTTTGGTCAGCACAGTGTCCAGAGCATGGAGCAGATACCAGGAGACGGGCCAGTACACCAGGAGACACGGAGAAAACATCCGCCGCCTCATCGTTTTGTCATTTTTTATTGTTTTTGATTATTTTTTCGTCATTTTTTTAAACATTTTTTGATAATTTTTGATCATTTAAGTCTTTTTTTTTAATTTCTTTGTCATTTGTTTGTCATTTTTGATCATTTTTTGTAATTTTTGATCCTTTTTGATCTATATTTTATTCATTCAGATTTAAAATGTGGTATTTTAATGTTCCCTTTTATTTTTAGAGCTGTCGACATTCAGCGCACCATCTTGACAGAAAAAAATGCAAATTTATCCAAAGAGAAAAACTGAAATATCACACGGTCATAAGTATCAGTTTTGAGTAGAAGCACATTTTTGAGCGCGTACAGAGGTGAGTCTTTTTAGGAAATGATGCAACACATTTTTCACACCTGGATTTTGGGAATCCTCTCCCGGTCCGTCAGGTTGGATGGTGAGTGTTGGTCATTCCACAGATTCTCATTTGGGTTTGGGTCAGAGCTCTGTCTGGGCCAGTCAACAATGGTGACAGAGTTGTCCCAAAGCCGTGTGCTCAGGGTCATTGTCTTTTTGGAAGGTGACCCTCCGGCGCAGTCTGAGACCCTGAGCACTGCGAACAAAAAGAGGTGTTTTCTCGACTGAATGACTCAGCGTTTGTGTGTTATGTCAGTTTGTACCTTCCATGATGTTGGCTGGAGAGTGCAGTGATGCTCTGCTGCACCAGCGCGGTGTCACTTCCTGTTACGTGTATGGATTAGACCGCGTTTGGCCCGATGCCCCTTCCACTGTAATGTATGTTTTGATGAATAGATTTGCTCTGGTGATGATGGATGATCCACGGTGCTGTTAGCTCCCTCTCTGGGGTGTACAGTGCACTACAGTAACGAGTACGCACCCCTCTCGTCTTTAATGACATCATCTTTAGTTGTTTACGATAATGTTTTAGCTGTGATTCCTCAGCGTGGCTAACGTTAGCTTAAATGTTGTGGGTTTGTAATAGAAAGTCCGGAAACAGTAGTTCAAGTGAGTGTGTGTGTGTGTTTTCAGGGTTTGTTGACCCCGCCCTTAATGCACCTTGTTATAGAATTGCAGCAGAGCTGCAGGATGTTGTGAAACGCCGTGGCGGCGCATCGTTACAGTGTCGCCGGAAGCTAATAAAAGCTCTCGCAGGCTCACAGCGTTTTACGAGACTGACGAAAACCCAGCGAGGGACAGCAGGCGGGTGTCTGAGTGTTTCTGCTCATTCGGCGTTTTGTCACACATCTCATTCTGTCTTCCTCCAATGGGTGACCGGGGGCCCGAGGGGAAGCGGAACCAAACCGGAGTCGGGGGGAGGGTCGTTCCCCGAAGCCCGACGCTGGAACATCCTCGGTGCTGATTACACAGAGGAAGGATCTGCTGATTAAGCATCCGCTATCACACTGACCAGCAGCACCGCGGTCACTCTGAGTCAGTGGGCGGAGTTCGATTGGCAGTGCCTGATTTCAGGCTGATCTGTCATCGATCGTTCTTTTTGGACGTGAGATCACTTTAACCGCAACTTACCCGTCTTTACCGCCACGTTTCGCACCTCCATCCTCAGGTCAATGTCCAGAACTGAACTGGGTGGGTTCATGCGTTTTGCCCCACGGTTCATCCACTGGTCTGTTCTGGTGTTTCCTCTGGTGTTTCTAAAAAAGATTTGCCAGCCTCTCGTCCGCCCCTTGATGCCTCACGAACTCAGTTCCTCCTGGGCCTGTAGGAGCAGCAAGTGTTCCAGAATTCTGGCAGGAGGCAGTACTCGTGCGTTTCTCACCTAAGGCGTCTCCCGCCGCACCGCCTTCTGGCTCTTTGTGCTTTGGCCGCTTGTGCACCACCCACTTGCCGTAGTCAACCCCGACCCCCTGGTTCTTTACCTGATGGTGAAGATGCTTTGGAGATTTGTATCTCCACCAGGAATCGGGCATGAGTCACCCGCTGGTGCCATCGAGGGCCGCGTGACACCCCCACTGGTCCTGGCATCAATGTGGTCTATAAAACGACACAGTGAAAAAGCGCACTCTCTCTCGCTCGCTCATGACGTGTAACAGTACAGGATTATGAGAACAGTGAGAACATGGACTGAAACTGAAGAACAAAAGTCTTCACGAGTCTCCAATAACGCCAGAAAAAGTCCCTAGATTTGTCGCTATCTGCTGTTTTCTTTAAATAAGTCAAAAAGTTGCTGAATATTGAGACAAAGTCGCTGAAGTTGGAGGTAACAGTAGCCTAACCACATGGAAGGTGCGTTTGTTGAACATCTCGTACAGGTTTATGGAAGACCCTCCACTGGAGCCGTGAGCCGTCACAGCAGAACCGTCCAGACAGAGATCCAGCAGCTTCTGGCAATAACTCACAAAGTCCATCTGCGTCAGAAACAGTTCTTCGACTCGGTTCAGTTCCACCGACGGAGCAACCGATATCCACAGGGAGTTCCTACTCCCCAAAGGTCTCGACACGTTGAAGGGTGGCGCGAACAGGCACGAGGTTCTGAGCCTCTCCAACCTTTTCAGACTGATTGTTGCTCTGTTCCCTGTTTTCATCACGAGTGCTGCTGATGTAAGAGGTGGGATCCAAGAAACGTTCTCGCATTCTTACATCAGAAGAACAGATGGAATTCATTAAGTTAAATACGTCTATAATTCATGAATAAGGCCTCTTCAGACCAATCAGTTCTGGGTTTCCATTCAGAGGAACAACACTCTGGAGAACCCTGAACCCACAGACACGTTTATCCAAAGCGACTTACAAACATCCCAACTTGGTTGGGGTCAGAACATCGTTCTTGCTCAAGAACCCACCTTGGTAACTTTAGTGGACCTGGGATTTAAACCCACAACCTCCTGATTGACATCCAACCAACATCTGAGCTTCCAGGCCCTTTCAAAGCCTCGTTTTCTCTTTACGTTCTGACGGTTCTCAGTTCCAGTTAATCCAAACGCAGGACTCAACCGAGCTTAGGGTTCCTAACGTACATAAATGAAACGCCGGGGTGACGTTGTGGTTCCCTCGGTGACTCGGCTCCGTCCCGTTCGATCGGAAGACAAATCCGATGAAAGCGGCGAACGTGCTAAGTTACTATAAGCGTGTTATAACATCCTAATGGGATGAGAACGGCGTGAAATGGTGCTTTTTGTGGAACTGACGGCGAGGAGGCGCCGGGCGTTTTGCATACGGCTTTTTATAGCGCTGACATTAGAGCGCTGAACGCCGCTTTAATCCTCGCGGCTTCAAAACCTCAACGACCAGAATGAACCCGCACGACGGAAATTCGGATGACAGCTCCTTTCTTATTTTTGCCACATCCGCTCGAGTCAGGAACCCGCTCATACGGACGGGCTGAGGGTGGAACGGCGTGCGTGTGAGTGTGTGTGTGTGTGTGTGTGTATAGGAAGGTGTTACATGGTGAGTAGGCTCAAGCTGAGCAGGCTGAGGATTCATCATTGAAGGCAAAAGTGTCAGGAAGGAGTGTCGCCATAATCCTCTCTCGCCGAGAGAGAGAGAGAGAGAGAGCGAGGGAGGAAGGGCGAGAGAGAAGTGAGAGCTCTCCTCATGTCTTCAATCCGTCTCCTTCTTTCGTAACCTCTCTATGAACTGTGAGCGGAGCGCCCGGTTCAGGTAGCGGGGTGACACAGCGATCCTAACCGACTTCCTCTTTCCGCTGATGGATCGCGAGCTGGAATATGAGAATTTAGGTTCCCGAATCCGCGAGGCTGTATGGCGGCCTGGCTACGCGCACGCTTTAACGCTCCCAGAGGAAATGTTTCGTTCAGGAAATACAACAGGTGTCGCCGATTCCGCCACCTGCGATACACGGCGACTGGACCGCGGTGCGACGCGCCGCTCCTGTATGACGATTAGCGCAAATAGATTTCCACATCCATTCCAAGTGAAGATAATTAAAGCGGCTGGTTCCATCTGCCGCCGCTCCGGAACGCGCGGCCCTCTGCCAAATCCGACTCGTTTTCCTGGGTGTCAGCGAAACAAGGCCGTGTCAAGAGCTTTACGTAAAAATTAACGAGCGTATAAGTGAGTTATCGCTCGGCCGCTCATCACGTTCATTAGAGGCCGCCCTTTTACGAGCATCGATCATGACCGCCGCAGTAGCGAGCCCTGTTCCCGCCGCTTTATGAAGCGTGGATTGTCACCTTGTTCCAATTATCCGTTACCTTTGACAGACAGCTAGCGCGCAGGGCATCGCTTCAGTGGCGCCGGCCCGTAATTGGAGCAAGTGAGGGAGAACTCGGGGCCAATCGGAGGCTTCTCGCGGCCCGAGGTCCTCATTACCGGTCCTTCCTTTCTTTCTCGTTATAAAAACCCTGGTGGAAATGAAGATCCGCCGTAATTAGGATCTTTTGACATCCATTGATTTCAGATTAAACGGTTGGCGTGTGGATTGGCGCGCAGGGGGATGGGTTTCTTCCTCTCACTAAAACAGGTTAAACCCTTTATTCCCATCAACACCAGAACTGGTACATCGGGGTCTGACGTCCGTCTCATGGCGGGTTCGAAAATAAAATAAGATTTATTCTTTGTTCTGCAGAATGCAGGGATTATGTGAAGCTGCTTCAGCGTGCATCAGATTAATGGCTTTAAATTCTGTAGCACACAAATTTAAAAATCAGGAACTAGATGGTTCTTATAGAAGCCCATTTCCTCCCCATTCCTCTTCTACCTCTTTCATCTTTTTAGGCAAAAGACGTTTAATCTCAAAATTCTGACTTCAATCTCAAAATTCTGTTTTTTTTTATCCCATAATCTCAGTATTCTGATTTTTTTATCTCTAAATTTTTACTTTATTTAATTTAAGAATTCTTACATATTTAAATTCTTTTTTTTTTCCTTAGACCTCTGACTTTTGATCTCAGAACCTTGACATTTAATCTCAGAATTCAGACATTTGATCTCAGAATTCTTACATATTTAAATTCTGACATTTCTCCTCAGATTCTAACTTTTAATCTCAGACTTCTAATTTTTAATCTCAGAATTCTGACTTTTAATTTTAGAATTCTGATTTTTAATCTCAGAATTCTGACTTTTAATCTTAGAATTCTGACTTTTAATCTTAGAATTCTGATATTTATTATCAGAATTCTGACTTTTAATCTCAGAATTCTGACATTTAATCTCAGAATGCTGACTTTTAATCTTAGAATATTTTACATATTTAAACTCTGACATTTCACCTCAGATTCTGACTTTTAATCTTAGAATTCTGACTTTTGATCTCAGACTTCTAATTTTTAATTTTAGAATCTTTGATAACCAATCAGATTTGCAGCTGTGTGATTGGGATGTACTGCATTTTAATGATGAAAGAAAAATAAAACCCTCACATGACATTTGGGAGGGGTAGCTCGGTATTTAGGGTGTTGCGTTATTTAAACCCCGACTCCAGCAGAATCACCAGTGTGGACTCTTGTGCAAGGCCCCGCCCACTGCTCCCTGAACCTCCCTGTCACAGTTCAAACCTGATGAATCTTTATATTATTGTGCTGGGATTAAATCTGATTTTTAATTTTGTGGCGTCAGTGAGAGTGTGATGTAGTGAGAGTACAGGGACAGGGTTGCTGGTGAGTTTGGTATACGGTACGGCTGCACCCCCCCTGGATAACGGCAGACCCGTAAAGACATGGTTTAATGAGCTCGGTCTGCAGGAACTGCAGCGGTGAGCAAAATCCAGTATCCTCTACGTACACGTGCCGCGCCGAACGCCGCAGGATGAGACTGTTAACGGCTGCTCTGTGTCTATTATTCAGAATTCCTTCGCCGCTCTGAAAGCACACAGCATGCAGAATATCGGCGCTGAGACTGTGCACAGTGGCCTGCGAGCTCGCCGAGGGTCCACAGGGATTCCTTTGTGAATTGTGCTGGTGTTTTTGCTAATACGCGGTCGTGCCCCTGCTTTAGTGGGCAATGTATCAAATGTCCTCGCATGCATCGCTGCACGCCGGAATCCTGATACGAGCGCCTTTTGTGGTGGAAATAAATGGACGGATCGATGCGGGTTTGCATTTAGATGACGAAGTGTGCAAACATGCCGCCGCACCGAACTCCCTGCATAATCACCACATTATTTTCAACCCCCCCCCCTATAAATCCACATGAAGCAGGAGTGCAGTGCCTCCGTCCCTCAGCGCGGGGTTATTACGGCCTAAATGTTCTTTTTAATTAGTTTGGATCTCACCGAAGTTCCGTTCCTGGTTGCAGTTTGTGTCGAGGAATAAACACATTTAATGACTTTTATTTCTGTTGCTACGGAGTTGGTATCTGATGCCACCAGAGGAACTTCGACGAAAATCTTTTTGAATTTGAAAAATGTATTAAAATTTGGCGGCACAATGGCGCAACGTTGGTGACTACGCGGTCCCCCGATGGGATGAACACAGTGGGTGGAGTCTGCATGTCCTCCCCGTACCTGAGTGGGTTCTACACCAGGATCTCCAGGCCCCTCCCACAGCTAAGGTCAATTAGAGATGCTAAATTGTCATATCAGTGCACTGGCAGTAGAGGTCTCAGACCCAAATTAATTTAAATGCATTCAATAGGGCATCCAGGGTAAAATAGGGTCAATTTCAACGTGGATCTCCCTCACAGTGGCGCCCCCTAATGGGAATGAGCTGAAAGAAAAAGAAAATCTATCCATCCATCCATTATTTCCCACTTAATCCTATACTGGGGTCATGGGGGCAGATGCACCCAGGACAGGGTGCCAATCTACACTGGGCACAAACACACACACACACACACACACTATGCAGGGGCAATTTAGAGCAGCCAATTTACTTTGAATCAATTTTTTTTTTGGACTGTGGGAGGAAACCGGAGAACCCTGAGGAATCCTACACAGACATGGGGAGGACATGTCCACATCTCTGGGTTCAGTTCACACTCATGTTCCTCATCGGTCCCTCAAAAAGCGCAAGAGGGTTCCGTCCTCATTGCTCGTCCCCACGTATTAAACCCCTATAGGGACAGAGATGTACTTCCGCCTCAGAATGTAAATAATACAGAAGGTTATTGTTTAGAATCGTTATTCTTGGCAGGAAGTTTGTTTCTGTAGATTCAGATAAACCGAACGTCATCATTAAAAGAAACAGGAATATTATGGTCTGTATTTTAATAAAGGTGCAGTACGGTCTGAGACTCGTGGGTTTCTTCAGAATCATATAGATTCGTAAAATTCCATCAGCAGCTCAATCAACTTAACATAATGGAGTATTGATTACAGACCAGATCAGCTGCTGGATCAGAACTTTAACTAAAACTGGGTTTCATGAGAAAAGGTTTGGAAATGTTGAAATGAATAAATCTCAGATTTTTATTTGACTTTAGTAATTTTTTTGATGTCACTCAGAAACCAAACACCTTTCTTTTTGAGAGGTTGATCTCCAGCGTGGCTCCTTCTTAAAAAAGACTGAATGAATGCTAATGAGGTTCTAATGGACTTGGTCACTTTCCATCGTCTTGTCATTTGACTGAAACAGAATTAAAAACAGCGAGAGTGTGAAATTAAAGCGAACTCGGAGTGAAACTAAACAAACACCAATTAATTAAACTGTGACGAATGTTTCAGCGTTAAAAGGGCGCGGCTGGGGGATCTGTGTGATGATGTTTAGTTTAGTTAAGACGGAGGTGACGGCATGTTCAGGACTGTGGAGAGAATAGTGCTGGCAGAAGAATCCTGATGACTCTGACTTTGCTTTGTGAAGGAGGAGGACAGATGATGTGGACAGATGATGGAGGAGGACAGATGATGGAGATGGAGTATGGGTGATGGAGGGCATGTGATGGAGGAGGAGGATGGGTGATGATGGAGATGGGTGATGGAGAAGGACGGGTGATGGAGGAGGAGGACTGGTGATGATGGAGATGGGTGATGGAGAAGGACGGGTGATAGAGGAGGAGGATGGGTGATGATGGAGATGGGTGATGGAGAAGGACGGGTGATAGAGGAGAAGGACGGGTGATAAAGGACGGGTGATAAGGGAGTTTAATAGAGAATGGGAGATGGAGGAGGAGGATGGGTGATGAAGGACAGAGTCCTGCACTGACGGAAGGTGCTACAGTGAGTCTCCTCAAAAAAACTAAACCTGCAGGATAAGTTTAAAAACAAACGACCCAGAAATCCTGAGAAGCGTCACGTTCCCTCGTGAACCCCGCGGGGAGTCGACGGGTCGCCTGCATGTACGCAGAAGTGCAAAGAAATGAATTCTGTCTGCGGGTCACGACCTCCGTCTCACGCCAGCAGATCATTCAATCTGTCTCATCTGGTGAAACAATTTTCACATTGTCACTCACCTGCTCGCGTCCGATGACTCACCGCAGACAGTCGGCGACGCCTTGACCGCGTGCAGAAATCCAAGTTTGAGAAAATCACTGTGAATAAAACTGAACTTTTTAGCTGCTAAAGTTTTGGAGCGTTACGGAGGTTCAGACGTTGGCACGTCGCTCAAACCGACCATCTGCTGCTCGCTCCTCGAGTGGAAACGCAGTCGCACGAAACTCGTGATCGCTCAGAACTCCGGATAAAACCCATGGAAATGATTTGTGATTAATTTTCTCTCTCGTGGGCAGAATGGACGAGCTCTCGCAGTTCTGTGGAGTTTTAATAAAACAACCCTGACCCTGCGAACCGCTACGAGTAACACTCAAGAACAGGCACCGATAAACCGCGGTATTTGTAGAGCTGTGAGAGTTTGACACATGGGTCAACCGACATCGAACGAGGCTGTGAGAGAGTCAATGTTTACCATTCAGAGATCATCGAATTGAAAAGGACTTACAGCAGAAATCAATCCGGGTCTAAATTTAGGACTTTTCTCCTTAAGCGGGGAATCCTGCACCCCCACCTGCACCAGGTTTTCCTCTGAGGCATTAATATATGATCACCTCACCCACGGAGACACCTGAAAGACCAGAAACGGGCACTGTTGCCAACTCCTCCGTGAGGAAAGTAGCTATTAGCTATCGCTAAATGACATCGCCATCGTTTTCTTCCCTTTTTCAAGTTTGCTTTGGTTTTAGATGTAAAAGCTTACGCCGCGTAATCATTTTAGCTTCTAAAATGTAAACGTGAACAAATAATTTTAAAAACATATTTAGTTTCTGTCTTGTAAATTGGCGGAGGAGCCCGAGGTCGCTCCAGAAGTTCCAGGAAGTTACCATGTGATGTCACTGGTGGAATACAGTGAATAACAGCGCTATGAAACGGCGGGGATGACCGACTCGGACTGTGAACATTCCAGCGCTCTATTTTTCAAACTGATGAAAAAGATGAATCTGCAGTGACTGTGGGGGGAGACTGTCCTTAATAACATTTAGCCGTTTAGATTTGAGTCAGAAGCAGAAGAGACCACCAGAGGGCAGCAAAGCGCAACCTGAGCCCGTCATCAGAACTAGGAATTCTGACTGTTAGGAGGCGGCTCTGTCCATATTCTTGGAAACGCACGTGGTTACGGCGGCGAGGCGGACTTTATGTGTGCGGTCTTCATATGGCGCGGTTAGAGAGAACACCGTGGGACAGGAGCGGGACTTTTGGTTCCATCGGCCGAACGGCGGCAGTTTGATGGTTAATACTGTAAAGCTTGTTCCTATCCCAGCCGGCTTCCACATCTCATAGTCGAGTACGTCGTCTGGCACGCAGTGAGCGCTACGAATAACGGAGTGAGCGGATGCTTTTTTTTAAAGTTGATCAATTTGTGAAAGAACATGTGTTCACCTCGGTCTCAAAAAATAACACCAAAAACAGCCACTAGATTTTTCGCTCGCCCCTTTAAGAAAATAAGTCACTAGAAGGTCTGAAAGTCGCTAGTTGTAGTGACCGTCACTGAGTTAGGAACAGAGGAAACGGGATTCTTCGGACACAGGAATGGGGTTAATTGAACACCCCGCTGGCCGGTGTATCCCGTTCCTGTCGCCTTTTCATCCCGTAGACCGACTGTCAGCGGAACACCGCGCGGCGCCGGTGCACCTTCGGCTGATGGTTTAGGTGCAGGTTTCCAAATCCCTCGTGGTTCACGCAGAATGAACAGGAAGCGTTAACGCGCCTCTTCTCTGACTCCCTAAACTGTTGTTTTTCCCGGATTTCTGCGCGCTCCCAAAGTGGATCCCTGGAGGCCGTGCGCCACATTACAGGATGATGCAATATTCATTTTTTCATCTGAGCAAAGCCTGGCGTGTCTGTAACAATGATTCATAACGAGTCAAATTAGGGAATTAAATAAATAATGACACGTCAAACCGCAGCCCTCATCACGCCGTACCGCCGACGCCTCGCCCGCCGTTCCGTCCGGGGACAGAGCTGTGAGCCACAGAGGTGTGAGGAGGAATCACGGCTGGATTTGTTTTCTGGGTTCTGTTTTTTTCTCGTTTTG
>JAOUQT010059212.1:0-10576 GCA_025769995.1 Xyliphius kryptos | reverse complement strand
TGTGTCGGTCAGCACAGTGTCCAGAGCATAGAGCAGATACCAGGAGACAGGCCAGTACACCAGGAGACATGGAGAGAACATCCGCCATCTCATCAGGAACATGCCCAGGCGTTGTAGGGTAGTCATACAGGCACGTGGAGGACACACACACTACTAAGCCTCATTTTAACTTGTCTTGAGAAATTTCCACTGAAGTTGGATCAGCCGGTCATTTGATTTTGAGTAGGATTCCAAATCCAGACGTCCATGAAAGAATCATTTTCATTTAATATTTGGATCATTTTTATGTGATTTTGTTCTCATTCCGCTATCTACTAAATGAAGATTTTCAACTGAAATATTTGATTCATTGCGATCCAGGATGTTATTTTAGTGTTTCCTTTATCTTTTGAGCAGTGTATATATGCACATATAACATGCTATTTAATTCTTTCAAATTCTCATTTAATCTCATAGAGGATTAAGCAGAAGATGATGAATTCGTTTTTATGGCCGACTGTGAGCAAACGAATTGACCCTAAGGATAATGTGGGTGGTGGTGAGGGGGGTGTAACTACCGTAATTCCTTTAACAGGAATCGTGTCTAAAGAAGGTTCAGTTAATCAGAAAATTGACATCTACAAACTTTATTGAAATGAATGCCACACACAGGCTTACACTACCAGTGACCGATATTTCACAAACATGGGGGTCATGTGACTGTTGGGTCGCAACACATCGACCGAATGTAAACAATGACCTGGAGCTCCACAATCACTCGGAATGGTCTTTACAGTAAATTACATTTATGTATTTACTTCTTTAATTAACAAGAATTTACAGACACAGACATGATGAAATACAGCATTACTTTAAAAACAACAGCGTTACTGTTGGCAGCTTTAATCAAATCAAGTTACACAAGTTACTTTTCTCTATATTAAGCACTTTATTAAGTCTGTGATCTCCTTTGTCCACTTACATAGATGCACGTTGTAGTTTCAAAATATCAGACTGTAGTCCATCTGTTTCTCTGCATGCTTTGTTTGACCCTTTTACTCTTTTCTCATTTGACTAGAACCTACAAAGAACCAACTCAAAGCAGGTATTTATTAAGATGGTAAACGACTATCAGCACAGCAGTGATCCTAACATGGTGGTGATGGTCATGGTGGTGGGGTGTTGATGTGGGTTGCACTGGTATGAGGTCATCTGACACCATGTTGATACTTTTTAAACACTGTTCACTCACTGCACTCAGACTCATCTATATTATTGCTCCTCCTTATAGATGTCAAGTCAGGGAAAGCAGCTAACTTGCAGTTATACAGTATGTTTTAGTCATCCTCTAATCCTTCAGCAGTGTTTACAGGACTCTCTCCATAGGAGTCTGGTGTCTGCACATTTTTGGTTAATGGAATATTCACAGATGGGATTATTTTCTGTTGGGGACCTGATTTATAAGACGTAACAAATTATGCTGAAACACAAATGGACCACAGTCTGTAATCGTAAAAGTACCAAGTCCAAATAAAGGGTAAGTGAAGCTGATGAATTGGACAAGGAAGATAGAAATAAAGAGGTGTGTCTGTATGTATAACATATATATCTACCATATATACACATACATACTGTTTTATGATCATGCTCATCTCCAAAAAAGCAAAAATAAACCACATACACAACCACTTTTTGTTTAGACAGCCTTTCGTGTTTAGCCTTTGGAGACACAATGAATAAATACAGGGTCGGGACATTGTGAATGGGAGAAGTGGTGTCTCATTCAAAGAGCAAATCCTCATCCTTGTCCACATTAATCATGCTGGCAGGTTCGGCGACGGGCCCGAGTTCCGCCAAACGTTTTGCCATTTCCTTCTCAGTCCTCTCCCGCAGCTGCTTCTTCTTCTCCTGAATCTTCTTCAACCTTAATAATTAGAACATAATGATGACAAAACATTCGTCGTGATTGTGTGTGTTGTAGGTCTGTTTTTCATGCCTCTATATTTCATTATATTAGGATTACAAAGTGAGAGGCTGATATGTACTTTAGAAAAATGAGAACATGACTATTTATAAACTTATCAAAGGTTCTGAGGCCTTCAGTGTCCTGCAGCAGGATGAGCATCATTAAACCAATGATGGGAAGTGAAAGCTGGAACCAGCCACTTGTGTTTATTTTTGCAGTGAATTTTGTTTGCAGGAGAACAAGCTAAGAATATTGCGGCAGTAAAATCTGTTTTTAAGAGACATAATCTCAAAAGTGTTTTCTATAATCTTGTAGAGGTCTGTAAATACAATTACTCCGATACAATAATCAATATTAGAGAAGATGCTGATACTAAACACACTGAATTAACTATGACTCAGTTGTGTATTAAAGAGATATAACATGCAGTCAGGTTTTTTTTTTTTGTTAATTGTTACATTGGATTATTTCGTTATCATTATAATTTACCAGCCAATCTAACTGATCGTTATTTACATTTACAGAACATTATAGTAACCGGTTGTTATTTATTACCACAGCTTGCAGTAACTTTGTCATCAAATTCCCCTTCTGTATTCCGATGTAGGTCACTCACATTTTTCATTAGCGTCAAGTCTTTTCTCCCCAAGTGCGAGCAGAGAAGGTAAGAACTCTTCTATGCAATTTATTAAATGTTGGTCTTAAATATCAGTCATTAGTGTTTAAAAGATTCTGTATTCCCTACACTTACCATATAGATGGACTTTGTAGTTTTACAATTACAGACTGTAGTCCGTCTGTTTTGTTATATAAATTTGGGTGGTGTATTGCTGCGTCAATCACAAACCCAATAATACCTTCTTCTGTTGTGGTACTATTGGGATCCTGACCATAAAAAACAAGTAAAGGGGACTAACACAGTATGTTCTTTAGTCCACAAACAGAAGGATTACAGTCTGTAATTGTAGAACTAGTTTCCAAGTGAAACTAATGGAGCAAAAATTACAAAAAAGTAGTAATTTTTGTAATTGCACAATGTATTTTTTTAATAGAAGCTTTAAAATCATTTTAAACAAAAAAAGTGTGTCTTTGTAAAACTACTGTAAATTTTGATTCCAAAACTACTGACCTATAAAACTCCTCTCGTTCTCTTTCATCCAGCTCAGTAATGATGTAAGTGAGGGTTCGCTCAATCCTCGGGATAATCACTGTTAAGAGTTAAATGAAGTGTTAATAACGTGTTTTCTTTTTAACGAAACACATTTTACATGGTTACCTTCAGGATTAAAAGTAAGCTTAAAATTTGTTTATTATTTTAACAGTTATAGCTTTTGGACTGTAATCATGTGTGACTGACCATGTTCTATGGCGTTTACACGTCTATTGGTGATCTTAATGGCTTCGTCCAAGGTGACAAAAGAAGTCTAGAAGGTAAAATATTTAAAAATGGTGGTTACAGAAAAAGTAACTAACACTTTCTATGAATTCAGTATTTATAATGCATTATAAGTGCATTCATGAAGCTTTATAAAATGTGTGATAAGCCTTTGTTAATGTACAAAGATGTTCAAAATCGTAGTCATAAATTGTTATAACAGTTTGACATAATGCATTATAATATAAACGTATTTAAACTTTTGATTCTTTGGATGTTTTAGTTGATGAACAGTTAAAATAGATTAATTATAATGCATTATGTCACTTTGTGGTATAAAGCCTTAGTTCTTATAACACTTTGGTGTGCTTCTGTGCATCCATGGACATTAACAAAGGTTTATAACAAGTATTATAAAGCATTGTGAATAATTTACAAAGCTTTATAAATGGGTTTATAATGCATTGTGAATACCGAATTTAGGTAAAGTAACTAAGTTAAGTTAATAAAGTGAATAGCAAGCTACAAAACCGATGAATGTGATGTGGCCCTACCTGCAGGGAAGCTAGTTCCACTAGCAGTTCCACAGCTTTAGCATAGTTCCGCTTCAACCTCGACAACTGCTCCCCACCTCTCGCTAAACCGGTCAATTCATAACCTGCACATGAGACGATCTGCTTGAATAATGGCTCACTATAACAATTCCAAAGTCATTCTGATCAGGTTTAATTAAACCTAGCTATAAATGATTTATTCTGGGTTGAACTTACTGTCTCCTCCCTCTTGGTAGTGCTCGAACACAGGCAACGTCACACCTGAGATTATAATGCAAAAACAATTTGCAATTCCATAATAATAAATAATATAAAGAAAAAAAAAAATTAATTTGTAGTCTATTGAGACATATCACATATAAAACTAGATTTATCTTTTTACTACAACATACAACTAATTAAATTATAACAATTTCTCAACTTGCATGTATAACTAGGTGACATGGTGGCTTAGTGGTTAGCATATTCGCCTCTCAGTGCTGGTTCGAATCCCAATCTGGGTGGAGTTTCCATGTCCTCCCAGTGTCTAGGTGAAGTTTCCTCCAGGTTCTTCAGTTTCCTCCCACAGTCCAAAAACATGGATTTCAGGTAAATTGAATGCTCTAAATTGCCCTGTATAGTGTGTATGTGTGAGTGAGTGTGTTCCCAGCGATGGATTGGTGCCCTGTCCTGGGTGTAACTGCCCAGCGCCTGAGATGTTCTCCCCTGGATGGGCATGGGGAACCCCACCGCGACCCTCATAAAGGAATAAGTGGAAGATAATGAATAAATGTATAACTATAAGGACAAATTGGAATTTGTCAAAATGTAGGTTTTCTTTAGTACCATTGACTTAAACCCCAAGTGGAAAGTAATATGCTTTCAATTTATTGGAAATTTAATGAAAGCCCTCTTTGTTCCAGGAGGAGTGTGTCATTGATCTACAAATGCTAGGTTGTGTGAATTTGACCTCTACACAGCTGTGTGGAAAATACATGTGTACATTTAAAAAAAAAAAATTAAAAAAAGACTGCCAGACCTGCAACATTGTCCTTCTTTGCTCGAACCTTGACCTGTGCCTTGTTAACGTTCTGAATAACCGTAGTGCTAAAAAAACATTACAAACAAACTAAGACAATGAAACGTAATCAGTGTGGCAGTCAAAGGTCAAGTCTTTAAATACCTGAAGTCCCCAGCAGCAAATTTGGCTTCAGCTAAAGAGAAAGCTGCTTCTCTCATCACTTCTCCCATTAGTGTTTTGGTCTGAGGAGATGCAAAATCACATAATAAACTAATGTTCAACAGAAAATACTCAAAAATACAAATGCGTTATGGTTTTGCAAATCCGGCTCTTAAGAACATTTTGCAAAATGTACTGCTTGCCCCCCTACCTCAATAATTTTTCTTAAAATCTGTCGAAAACGCATGGAGAGGGCATCAGCTTTCTTCTTAAGAAGGTTGCGTCCGGTCTGAGCTCCTTTCAGACGAGCCTTCATGATGGTCTGAGCCCTGAAACCATCAACAACAGCAATGAGAAATAAATTAATTCATTAATTTATCTTCAGTTTCAGGTGCCGGGCAGATACACCCAGGACAGTGCGCCAATCTATCGCTGGACACACACTCAAGCAGTGAGAAATGTTTTATGCAACTATTAAGTCACAAAACGATTGTTAGAGTCACAGTAGTGTAGCTTGTTCAGGATGGCACATCAAGGCCAGCAAGAAGGTTTGCTGTGTCTGTCAGCACAGTGTCCAGCGCATGGAGCAGATACCAGGAGACATGGAGGGTGCCATAGGAGAGAACCTCTTTGAACCTCTTATTTTAGTGTTCTCTTTAGTTTTTAAGCAGTGTATTTACTCTACATTGTGCATATATTGATCAAATAAAGGTGCAGTGTGTATTGTAGTACAAAGTGCAAGTCATTAACAGCTACTAATGAGTGTAATGGCATTAGGAAAGAAACTGTGTGTCTGGTAGTTCTTCTGTGCAAAACTCCCACACTCTACTGGCCTCTGGTACGAGTCTCTGGAGCCTCCGATGAGGAACATGCAGGTTTAAAAACAGATTTTTTTCAGCATGCCATGGGGGACGGCTCAACTTCACATAAAACGCTGATCCTTTATTTTTAAATTACCTTATACATTTTAACTTACAACTTGCTGTTGTACATATTTGTTTACATCTATTTACTGACATAATTTTTAACTACATTAAACATATTGCACACAACACATTCCCTTTACAATTATGCCGAGCCAAGGCAAAAAAAAAAAAAAAAAATTCTTTCTGCACACTGTATAGTGTAATTTTGAGTGACTTATGTTTATGTACTACTCGAGAGCCTGTATAATTTGGGTGGTGGATCATTCTTAGCTAATGTGTTGGTGCTTTGCAGGAACAACTTGAGCAGACATAGCATTGCTGTTGTTGCGTGCGCTTGCATATTTGAACCCTTCTGTATTTTATAGTCATTACAGCTGTCTGGCACAAACCTTGCAACTTTTAACTATATAGTATAAAATTGATTAAAAAAAGAACGATTTATATTCATTTAGCCTACTTTGCTTACACACAGAGGAATTTGTCCTTCACATTTAACCCATCTGTGCAGTAACCCATACTGAGCACATGTACCCAGAGCAGTGGGCAGCCTTGTATACAGTCTCCAGGGAGCAATTTGCATTAGGTGCCTCGCCCAGGGGCATTTCAGCCATAGTATTCAAGGAGGCTTGAGATAGGTGTATGTATACACACAAACGCACGCACGCACACAAATATAAACATTTAAGCACAATTCTACATCTAAATTTAGCATCGTATGAAATACAGACAGAATATGTAGATTTAGTAGCAAAATGTGTAAACTTTTAAAGTGAGTGAGTATGAGGTAGATAGATGAGATGAAGTGATAAACATATAGTAAAGAATATATAGTATATTATACGGTGGGACCAAGAATCAAACCTTCAGGCCCAAAACTGCTTCCTTAAATAAAGGCCTATGACTGCCCAATAGTGCATAATGCACATTCATTTACACAAGTTAGCCATATCGGTCTCGACTGTAACACATCTGTTAAGATCAGCATGTGTGTACATTGACATGTTCGAGAACGAGGCAACAGCAACTGAAAACAAAATGCCACACTTGTCACCAACTCAGCTTATTCCAGCTCTTAGAATTTGTATGCAGTGCAGTTGATCATAAAGGACAGAAAACAAATTGTTATGATCTGTATAGCAAAAGCAGCTGATTCTGAGAACAGATATGAGTAAATACAAGCTATTAATTCTCTAGAGTACCATGCAGGTACAAATTTAAGTGCATGTACATTGAGAGTCACATGAATATCATTCTGATCTCGCTTATCAAGATCACAAATTAAATATGAAATAGAACTAGGACCACATATAAAAAGAGATTAACCTGATTTGAAAAACAAAAATCGGCGTTAGACTAGAGCAGAAAATTTGATTCACTTTAGCACAGTAGTGAAAATGTCGACTAAAAGACTTGAGCAACCTCCCAAAGGCATTTCAACACCTGGGCTTAATGGTCTCTCAGGTGGTCCTATATATCAGAATTATACAAACAGTTTGGAAAAAAGCCCAGCATTGCTATTTATTCAGTATCCATTATTACATTTAGTATCTATGTGCTATTTAATGGTTTTAGATGTAACTACATTAGAACAGTGATGAATAATAGTCCATGCTACATAATCCAACAAGTTACAAACTTAGCATAAAACACTTCTCCTGGTGGGTTATCAAGTACATTTTCAATATATCTTTCCTTCCTTCAACAGAGTTCATGCATTCAGGCCACTTGGAATTATACGCCAAGCAAGCGAGATATATTCTTAGTTATTAGTAAAATTTGTGAAAGTACTTCCTGGTAAAACTGTGACCTTAAGTGTTCACAGAAAGAGAAGGAACACTTCTAAAATGATTAATATAGATCAGTGTGTAGGCATACTGTGAAAATGTTTTTTTAGAGGGCTACAAGAAGGCACAAATGTGTGAAAGAAGAACAAAGCCTAGCCTTGATCCTTGTAAAACATGCAACAATGAGTGCCAGTAGAACACAGGTTCAAAGAGGTTAACCAAGCTGGCAGAATTCTCAGACCGCCAGAGATGCAACACGAGAATCCCATCTACAGCTTCCTCTGCACTGTCCCCTATGGAAAAAGCCATAGGGCACCGTTACATGCCATTAATTGGCTTCCAATGCGGCCAGAATGACGCAGCTGTTAAATCAGCCGATCTGCTGGGAAGCCATGCAAATCAAACTGCCACATTTGCAAGCGATTCCTGTAAGTATGACAGCATACAGTTTAGAAAGGTATGGGGTAGCTGAAGTTTAAAAAATGTAAAATAACAAAAGTAAATGCCACCCACAAAGCCCGGTTTACTGTTAGGATAAGCCCAAGTAAGTGCCACAAGAAGCATAGTAGGAAACATGACATTATATTAAGATGTTGTACCTAAAGTGGCCAGTATGTGCAAGTTCTAATCTGAATGGAATCACACAAGGTGCACATGTACCACTAACATTAAACTAACCTAAAGACACAATAAGAGATCTACGAGCATTAAAACACAACAAATAACTACAATATCAGTATATTTGAATGCAAAAATAAAACTAGAAATGGCAAATAAGATTATTTTTTTTTACTTTTGCAGGCAAATGGAACAAAGAGCTTGGGGGGGGAGCCAATTCTCAGCATGCCAGAGCCAGAAGTGGCATAATTAGAAAATAAATCATATTAATGACTGTGGGCACTGTCAAATAGCAGCTTTACATAAAACAGACTTATCCCCAAATGACCAAATGAACTGACAGAGTGGAAAGATACCACACAACACTCACCAGGATGTAACACAATATAAAAAAAAAATACATATACACACTGTTGGCATTCTAATTAATTATACTAATTAACCCCTCATAGACACACACTGTGTGAGTGTGTGCGTATTAAAACTTTTTGATATAGAAATGTTATTCCACCAGAAGGACCTAAACCTTTGGTATGACTGCATGTCTGTACTAATATCCGTTACTATTTTAGTACTATTTCAAAAGAACAGTATTTATTTAAATCAGACAAGTAAGCTTTAAAGCACAAATATGCATAAAAGCACTAAACAGTTTGTCCTTCTGTGTCCTTTGTAAGCCTGCCACCTCTTGGTGCAATGCCTTGGCAGAATATTTGGCAGAACACCATTTAAAGTTGTTTAGCATCCTTCTTTAAAAAAAAAAAAATCCAGATCACTGTAAGACTATGTATTCAGCATTCTTTTCGGACTTGATTTCCAAACGGAGCGTCACTTTAGCATTACTTTAAGTGCCTTTTCCATTCCTCTTCTAGAATCTAATCTTGGGAAGTAAGTTAATGTGCATGATTTAAGTTACTTCAGGTACAACATGACCGAGAAGCTTTGCACCTTTTGTGATTTCAGAGACCAAACTGACTCCCAATCTCTGTTGTAATTCATTCTCAAGTTGTTTAAATGGTTGAGGTCAGGAACTTGTGTGGGCCAATCGGGTTCTTCCATCCCAAGCTCATTTGGTTGTCACAACACTTTGCTTTGTGTTGGAACAGAAAAGAGCCTTCCCCAAACTGTTAACAAAGCCTGAATGTGTCTCTGTGCACGTGCATCAAGAGTGAAAGAGAAGCAAAACGCCGACACATGCTGGTTAATTAAAGATTGACAACGTTGTATGCAAATCTGGGCCATGTAAAACATTTTTCACAGAACAAGAGGCGATACAGCAAGCATAGTCGAAATTCAGTGTTAAACCACAACTCGACTTGAGATGGAACTACATTTTGCATGTGGAGAAAAAAAGACTGTGAATGATATTGCATGCTGATTTTAGCACTAAAAAAAATATCACTCAATACAGTAACACAAAATCATGTTCATCACAAACTTTGCAATGACTCAACTTCACATTTAATTAAACTTTTCATTCAATAGGAATACAAAACAAAAAAGGTGTCTACAGTGAATCAGGGACCTTGTCCTCACCTAAACTAGTACGCAGCTGTGTGAATGTTTCTTGCTCGAGTGCCCTGCTACTAAGTCACAAACCCTCTGCTTAGTCCCACCTTCAGTCACCAACACACTCAGAGCAGCTGAATTCTGCATTAACAAACAAGAAAAATGGGGAACTTCGCCGAAGTAGCACACTGTTTTGAGAAAAATGGCTTCTCGTTAACTAGAGAGTTCACAGGGTACACGCAACTGTGCCAGTCTCCTTTTTAATCATACATTTGCTCCACAGGGTTCTCGCTCTTCCTTTCAGTTTATTACACACTCCCCTCGGTGCAGCTGGGCGAGTAAAAACACTTCAGCTGCTTTCTCCCCATGTAGCTGCCTGCGCACAGTGTGATAATGCATGATAATGAGGAGGACAATCTATGATTACATGGAACATAGAAGTCCAAACAGGTGATATCACGGGCTCGAGGAACGATGACTCTGCACTTTTTAAACTAGAGTGGCAGAGCTTTTCATTAATCATATCATTGGCTTAAAGGATAACGTTTAAGTTAAAGTTTAGGCTGCCACAGAAAACTCTTACTGTGTTAATATACACTGCTCAAAAAAAAACAAAACAAAGGGAAGACTTAAACAACACAATGTAACTCCAAGTCAACTACACTTCTGTGAAACCAACCTGTCCAGTTAGTGTGCAACACTGATT
>JAOUQT010059203.1:0-10576 GCA_025769995.1 Xyliphius kryptos | reverse complement strand
TTCCCCATGCCCATCCAGGGGAGAACATCTCGGGCACTGGGCAGATACACCCAGGACAGGGCGCCAATCCATCGCTGTGCACACACTCTCACACACACAGTCACACACTCATACACACACTATACAGGGCAATTTAGGGCATTCAATTTACCTTGCATTCATGTTCTTGGGATGTGGGAGGAAACTGTAGAGAACCCGGGGGAAGCCCAAGCAGACATGGGGAGAACATGAAAACTCCACCCCGATTGGGATTCGAACCGGAAATCCCGAGCGCTGAGAGGCGAACGTGCTAACCACTAAGCCACCGTGCCGCCTGGAATGCAAATATTAAATAAATAATTTTCATTCATTCATTGATTCATTTAATCTTCCGCTTAATCCTCTATCCAGGGAAGAAAGGCTTTGGCGATGTGCACATACACCCAGGACAGGGCGCCAGTCCATCACTGGGCACACATTTACACAAACACACACTATACTATAGGAGGAGTTAAACAGTGATGTCAGGCGGGATAACAGACTTCCTGAATCGTTTCTCCGGACTGGGACAACAGTCTGTGAATGTGCTCCTCAGCCTGATGATGGCGCTAATGGTAGGCAGTTTACTTATTGACCACCTCTCTGCCACTGATGTAAGAGACTTCAGCTCTGTTCCGAGCACAAAAACAACTTTCTTTACCAGCCTGTTGAGTCGCCTGGCGTTTCTCTTCTTAATGCTGCTTCCCCAACATGTTACAGAACTGGTTACCACAGCCTGGTAGAACATCCTCAGCACCTTTTGGCAGATCCTGAAGTATTCAAACCTATTTAGGAAATTGTCCTTTCCTCTAGACTGTGTCAGTATTTGATGACCGTCCAGCTTGCCGTCCAGGGTTACTAACCAAGTGTTTAAGTTATGAAGAAAACTAGTGCATTTTACTCACATTATTGTATTTATGACCTTTCACAGGTAAAAAAAAAACAAATGTTAAGGAGTTACATAGGCTAAACCTAAAGTAAATCCATTTCCTAATCTTAATAGATATTTTGGAATATTTTAATTACTGGAAACATTTTGACCCCAACTTGTGTAAGTTGAATATCTAGTAAAAGTATTTACGTTTTTTTTTTTTTTTTAATTATTAAATGCCTGTACAAGTACATTTTGTAGGGGGATTCTTTGTTTTCAGTGTTACCATGTGAATGACAAATATAGAGAAAATATTTTTAATTTAATACTTTTGTAATTAATTATTAGTGGTGTGGCTATGTTGTAAACAAAATGAGTGGTTTCATTATTATTATAGTGCGGCTGAGCACTATTCTTCTTGAACTAAGAGTCTTTTGGGAAACACTATTACAATTCGTGTGTTGGTCTTCAAGTTGGTCTGGAACCATTAGGATAAAACATTTTTGGGATAACGCCCCTGGAATGTGACTAGTTTATAAAATCTATAATGAGTTTATAATGAATACTCTAATCACTGATCAATGTGGTGACTTCTCCAAATCAACTGTTTAACAAATACATTATTGAAGAATGTTTATAGCCGATAATAATAAACTAAATATGATATAAATTGCAGTTAGTTTGTCTTTTAAATCTAATGTTGTGGTATAAATGAATCTCTGAAAAAAAACAAAGCTGTCAAGAATGCAAAAATGTCTTAATAAAGCAATAAGGCACCTTTATGTCTCTATACATATAGACAAAATGTAAGGGATCAGGCAAAGATCTCCAAAATTTTTAATATTTTGACTTGATTTAAACAAACAAGTTATCTACAAAAAAATAATAAAAAAAAAATAGCTACAGACCTGTATTCAAAACATCTACTGTAGTTTTATAATCCCATCAGTGACTGTGTCACTTCTGGTAGTCTGTCTGAGTTTGAGGTGTTTTTGCTACAATGCTCAGTGTTGATGATTTGGGCAAAGATAATTCAACGTGATCACCCCCAGCATGGCACCTACCTTTAACATTTACTTGCTTCTAAATTGCCCCATGCTTCAGCATGTAGCACAATATAAAGTCTTACTCATAGGTCAGATGACTCATTTCCTGACCTATTATTCCATTAAACACTGCTTTATTACTATTGCTTTAAATGAGCAACAAATTATTGTGGCATGTCTGTTATTTTATGTTTGGTCAGTCCTACAGAGCCTAACAATATTTTTGTGAAAGTTTTTAATTGATGTTCAACGTTAAATCTTCCACAAGATTTTAATGCGATAAAACAAGTTAGACTTTCTACAAAAACACAGATGTGCTACTTTTTAACACACCACTGCATACCATATACTCAAGGAGAGAATGACTTTGGTGGAACTCTACAATCAGTACTATGACTTTTCATTTACTTAAATCCTCTTTCACCTTTGCGTCACGTCCTCTATTTTCTATTTTCTTCTTTAAAATGCAGACTTTTACCTGCTGTGCACCAATTATTCTTTGCTGTCTTCAACTGCAGTGCCACCCTTTCTTATCGAAAATGAAAAAAAACCAGAAGTCTTCAGCTAGTTATCAAAATGCTAATGTGCTTAAGAGGGACATTAGTCTTCTCCAGTAAAACATTATTAAATGTGGCCTGCTTTATCTTGTCAGAAGGTTCCAGTATCTTTCCTGGATAGACTTTATTCAATCAGCATCCTCAGCTTTTACAGAGATAATATGGCAGTAAGTGACATCAAATATAAATTGCTGTCATTGAATAACGTTAAAAATATTTTAATACTGATGTAAGGAATGTAAAGTTGAGTAGATGTATGTATGCCTGTATTAAATCTTAGACTGCAACCACTGACTGAACAAAAAAAAAAAAGGGCAAAAAAAAACACCAATGGAAGGGTTGACAAAAGGAAAAGTAAACAAATCCACCACCTTCTGTATCAAACCACAGAATTTTGAACCACAGTCAAGACAAACTGAAAGCTGCCACATACAAAAAAACTATATGCATTGTCTATGACCTCGACTAAAGGGCTGCTTAACGGTCCTGAGCCTTTTTTTGCAGGATTTTACATTTCATGTGTCAAATTTCTTTCTTCCTGGGCTCATGCAGTGATTTCCAATAGGCAATGTCTATAATGTTTATAATGCAGTGCAGTGTAATGGCCCGAAGATCACAAGCATCCAGTTTTGATCATCAGCCTTTGACCTTCAGAGCAGAAATTTCTTTTGCTCTGAATATTAAGACAAAATTATAAACTATAGGCATGACTTTTTTTCTCCTGCAATTTTGCATAGTGGAAAATTTTTCTGAATGTGTTTCATAATGGTTCTATGCAGTTTGACTGAGTATACATTTTGACATTTTGAGGGGCTGTGCTTCTCTGAAATGCTCCCTCTATATTGTAGTGTCAGTGTAGAGGAGACTCTTTTTATTTAACACACTCTGGTAAGCATTGAAACTAACTGTTTTTAGTACAGACGTTCAAGTAAGGATTTCCCCTAACAAAACATGAATGTTATTAAAAGACATAGAACAGGAACAAATATAACTGGCCGCAAAGCATGCTGGGTATTGATGTGGCATGGAACCCATTTGATGGCTGTCACAATACCCAGTCAAGTTACTGACATGTTGTCAGTAGTAGTTAAATAAAAGTAGTTATCAAATGCTACGCTAGTTGTTTTTGATTTGTGTCAGTTACTTTTGACCTTTTAGGAAAGAAGAAGGAGACAGAGTTGTAATTGAAGCAGACATAAAGGTCTTCTTGGTGAAGAGAGTAGAGGTGATAAGCTAAATCTACCAAGCTAAATATTAGGCACGGTGGTGGATTCTGCAAAAAGACAGAGGAAGATATTTAGGATATAAATGGAGAATAAATCTGCTGTAAAAATTCAAAATGGGAACAGACATTGGAAGAAGAAAAGGAAGGAAGGAGAAGGAAGACAATTATTTTTTTTATACTTTTAAGTAGCATGAACTATAACGGATACTTGAAGTGTCTGATACATCTTAGGTTTTTTTTTTTAAACCAAGCCATTCATGTCTAATCCCACAAGATCTCATATCCACTGTGACAGAAAAAGCTGTATTTTTCATTTTGTGTTAAAATGGAGGGTTTCTCGTGTGTCCCTTATTTCTCCCGAATATTAGACACATTTACAAAATTAGCATTTCTAGCGAGAGTTGCATAGCTGTTTTTTAATCCCCTTTCTTCTTCTTCTGTGTCCTTCAAACCCATGTGGAACAAGAAAGGACAGTTGGTGAGCATCTTGAGGAAAGATTCCATTCAGACTCAATGATATTTTTAAACAGGCATTACCTTTATCAACACTGAGCCACAAAGACTCTTTCCCTAATTCTCTTTTTGTCTTTCACATTTAGGTTTAATACATTTTTAAAGCAAAGCAGCTTTACACCTGGAAAATAGGTAGCCTAAATATCACACAACTTCAGTTCCTTTGTTTGCTTAGAATATAAATATGTACCATGCTGTGGGCACATAAAACAACACAAAGTAATGCAAACAGAAACAACCTGCATCAGAAAGATGAAGCCAACCACTAAGCCAACGTGCAGCCCACCCATGTATTTAAGTTACTATTTACTTAATATTTACTTACTGTCTGCGTGGCGAAACTGACTAACTTAAAAAAAAAAAACAAACATAAATATTCTTATTCTGTTCATTTTACAGATTACAGCACTCAGTATATGTGGAGAAAATGGATCAGTTGTGCTGCCAAAAATGGTTTGGACAACTCATGGTGCAATGATTCAGCACTAGCCCACACAAAGTCCAACCGTTAAGGGTGACAGAGTGAGACATTATTACACAGAAACCAATATAATCCACCATTGGACCTTAAAATATTTAACAACATCATGACATCAATGAATATCAAATCTTACATTTAAGGTAAATATTGAGGACCTATTTCTATAGGTTATTAATTACATCCACAGTTGACCTTATTTTATTTCTCAAGTAAATTATCTAGAGGACTCCATATGTAAACTGTGAACAACATTTGTAACTTTATGACTTGCATGTCCAGCTTTACATTAATAATATACAAATTCAAAATAACTCTTTATTATTTACTTGTATTGAATCATACACCTTCAAATTCTAATACATATTTTAGGTATAATGGATTACAAAAATATAATATTTAATAAAAAAAAACAAGTAAAACATCAATTAAATCAGCTAAATTCTTATTATAATTTCTTTATTTATTTCTGATTTTTATAACCATAATTATATTAACATCTTTTTTATCATTTTCATTATTTTGCCCATCATTCTGTTAAGGTCGGTGGTGATCGGGATGTCACAAAAAATGTTTACCTTGTAGGACATTTGCCTTAATGACAGTTTAAGATTTAGTTAAAGAGTAAATACTAATGGGCCTCATTTGCCTCTCAGCGTTGAGGATCCAGGTTTGAATGCCGATCTTCTCTCTGTCTGTGTGGATTTCCTCTGTGTTTTCCTGTTTCCTCTCACAGTCCAAAAAAAACATGGATTCTTGGTAAAATTGGCTGCTCGAAGTTGCCTCGATATTGTATATGTGTGTGCTCGCATACCCCGAATCATTCTCCAATGAGCATGGGTAGTACCCCTGCGCCTCAAGTATAGGATTAAGCAAAATATAATGCATAATGGATAGATGGACAAAAATACTTGCATTCAGATCCCAGGGGTTCTCAACTGGTCTCTGTCTGGGACCCACTTTTTCCCATGGTCATTAAGTCACGACCCACTTTTATTAAATTAAAAACCAAACTAATTTATTTATTACAAATTGTCTTTTTGAACATACATATACATGTTAAGTCAATTTAAAAGCAGGTTTTAAAAAATAAACAGAGAAACTTTTTCTTAGGTAGACAAATATCCGGATTACATTTGTGTCCCATTTAGCCTCCAAACATAAACCAGCAAAAAAAAGACTTTGGCACATATTAAACATTCCATCATGTCCTTGCTATATAAGAGTGCAAAATAAAAACAAAAAACAAATAAATAAAAAAAAATATCATTAATGTAACAATTCATAGTTAATGTTTTTTTTGTTTTTTAACTAGGGTTAAAAAAAAGGATTACATTTAACAATAGAGAAAATCGTGTTAATGTTGCAATTACAGCTAAAGGACATTTTTAACCTGCTTACCTTTAGCTCTAAATATCGTTGACATATTATCCTTAAAATTATCAATTGTATAAATGTGATTCTAGTATTGGATTTAGCAAAGGATAACGGATAATGGATAAATGGACGGAAATACTTGCATTCAGATCCCCTTATAGCAAAGGTACTCAACTGGTCTCAGCCCGGGACCCACTTTTTCTCATGGTCATTAAATCGGGTCCCTCTTTTATTAAATAAAATCCAAACAGATTTATTTATTTATTTATTTATTTTTGATTCTTACATTGCATGTAAAGTAAATTTGAAAGCAAACTTTAAAAAATCAGCGATGGATTGGCTTCCTGTACTGGGTGTATCTGCCCAGTGCCCGAGACATTCTCCCCCCCGGATGAGCATGGGGACACCCGCACCCCTGCGACCCTCATAAAGGAATAAGCGGAAGATAATGAATGAATTAATTAATGAATTTTAAAAGAAACTGCAAAACTTTTTCTTTGGTAAACAAAAATCTGGATTATATTTGTGTTTTCCCATTTTGCCCCCAAACATCATCACAAATTTTAAGAGAGGGATAACCAGTAGCTTCTTTGTTGTTTCCTTTTCTATAAAAATTAAACATATCGTGGATGGCTACTTTCCATACATCTTAATGCAATATTAATGCTGCTCTTGTATTTTTCAATGTTTTCCTTCTTCAACTCTATCATGTTTCTGCTCTTCTTCTTTGATTGGCAGCTGGATATGGAAACATAGCAAAAACAAAAACGTCATTTTCATGTAGAAAATTGATAAACACCGAATCTGGTGATATCCGAAGGTCAACAAAAACAGAGGCTCCTACTGGATTTAGTTTTTTAGCTTTCTACAATCCATACAGAATATGTACCACCGTTTGACAAGTATGGTGGTGGCTAGACATTTTTAATTGTAGAGTTACAAAATGCATTGATGTGGTGAGTGGGAAATTAAGGTTTAACTTATAATGCGATGTATTATTCAGCAGTCAGTGTCTGAAAGTCCACCACAAACGTTAAGGCATGGCTAGAAGACATGTTGCTGCCTTTTTTTCTCTAGTCAAGTATTATGAAATGTTTCTCTAATAGACCCCCAGAGGGATGTAGCCCAAGCAATTGCTATACTCATTAACAGAAAGATTGTAAGGGCTGCTTATAAAGTATCAGGATGCACTGCACATTTCTCAGGTAGGATCACTTAGCTTTCCCCACTGGCTCTTATGTGGTTTGCTAAGGTTGGTTTGGCAATAGTTGTTGCTTAGTTTGGGGTAATTGAAAATGATTGTCAATTGTAACATGACATCATGTTGCTCATGTCTACCCCGAGCAGCATTGTTAAAGTGCTTCTTTCATTAAGTCTAGCTGTGCTGAATCCATAGTTGGTCATTCAATTTAGCAACAGAACATTGCAAAAATGAACATGATTAATTATAATGCAATTATTTTTTGTTATTAGTTGTTTGCTGTGAGTGTAAAATGTCCCCAAAGAAAAAGTACTTGAAGTGATAATGATATTTTTGTTAAACCGACACATAGAGCATGTTTACACACCATTTAACATTAGATATTTATTAAACAACTTCTCAGGCCACAATCTAGGGCTTGTTTACATGTAATTGAAACTTCTTAGTGTTTAAAAATAGTATATAAACCTTAGGTATATCCATTGCCATGGCAAGTGCCATGGAATGTAGCATATGTAGGGAACACACACACACACACACACACCGTCAAGATACCCATGTTGTATGTAAAAATTCTTAATATACAGTTTTAAAGTTCTTTCCTTTTGTATGTTAATTGGACTGATTTACATTATTTGTACATTTGCTTTTGTACATTATAGATTACACTTAGATGTTTTTAAATGTTGAAATACACACATACACATTTTTTCCTTTCATGGATTGCAAATCAGCTGCATAAACCTCCCATTTCCAAAGTACAGTAAATGAGGCTTTGTAACGGTCTTTTAAAAAAAGCTGTTTGTCTCAAAGGGGCACTTAAAATTCATCTTCCTAACTTGATGTGCTTCTCATCATGGTGGGTTGCTCTCCTTAGAGATTCACCTGTTCAATATGTAAAACAGTTCCAGCTGCTACTGAATTATGCTTTAAACTTCCTTTTTAGTTCTCTGAGCAACATGTACTGTTTCTTTAGCCGTAAGAATATATTTTTTAAATCAGGCAAAACATTAGGACACCAACTCATGCAGGCCAAAATATTTCAACACTGATTCTAGAGACATGTGTACAAAAGTATAACTAGATTTATTTATATATATATATCATCCAATTTTGTTAAAATTATTCTTTGTGAAAATTTAAGTGCTTAAGAGTCTTCACACTAACCTCTTAGCTGACTCGCAGACCTGTTAGTCCAAGAACAATTAATAGTTCTTTTCAACAGAAAATGTGTTAGATCAACAAATGTTATATTGAATTAATATAATTATACAGTCGAAGTCTCTCTGATCCTCAATGAAGATGAATGTGCTCAAAGTTGCCTCGCTTCAACTTACACATTTGAGGCGGCAATTGTGGCAAAATTTTGCTCTGGTTGCAGTCTGAATTGTTTAGCTCAAAACGCATATATGGAATCAGTTTATTATAGATAATTTAGCAAGGGGATCTTCTTACATTCAGTTGACTCTTTAAGTAAGTCTGAAAACTTCGAAATTATTTAGGCTAAAAGGTATTATTTTAGTTTACTCTTTAGTTAGGTCTGAATATTGCAGCTTAGAGAACATCTTTAGTTCTGTGGACTCTAAAAATGAATCTGAATATTTAGATTTCAGAACTTCTTCTTCAATAGATTTTAAATCAGCTGTGCATAAATTCTCTAAATATAACAGCTGATGACTCAATGGGAAAGAAGAGGTCCATAAATATATATATTCCCCATTTTATTCCCAAATGCAAACGCAAAGCCAATGCAACCATGATAATTACACCTACACTCCAACAAAAGGTTAGTTTTAAAACATTTCAATATACCATTCTTTAGGATATGTGTTGCTTATACTTTTATATCAGTCATGCTATCTGCTCCATCTAGGCGGCCTGGTGGCTTAGGTGTTGGTCTCCACAATGTCTTGTGTGTATCTGCCTAGTGCCTGGGCCTTTCCTGGATGTGCATGGGGGGGGGGAACCCCCTTCTCGAACCTAGTATAGGATTTTAGGGAAGATAATGAGATAAGATCTGCTGCATATGTTTTAATATAAATCATGTAAAACTAACAGTGGAATTATGCTGATTTACCAAGCAGTTCTGTTTTCCATTTTTTATGACATAAAAATTTGGCCTTTTGCAAGACAAACACTAGTTCACACATTTAAAACACTTAGTCCACTTACCCCTGGTGAAATGTTAAGTGTTTACTTTGAAAGACAGCAAGATAAATGAGTCTTTGTAAAATAGCAAGCAGCAACTTTTCAATTCAACAAATATCTACAAGCGACGGCAATAAGAGGTGCGGTCAAATGTCATGGCACAGATTAAACATGTCCTCGCTATGGAAGAGTGCAAACTAGGTCATCTTAGAAAAACAACCCCCCCACCCCCACCCCCAGATTATTAATGTAACATGTCATAGTTTGTTTTTCAATGTTTCAGTGTTTCAATGTTTTTTTCTTTTTGGAGTTTTTCTTTACCAGAGTTAAAAAAGGGATTACATTTAATGATAGGGAAAATCATGTTAATGTTGCAGTAACAGATAAAGGACATTTCTAACCCGCTTATTTTTAGCTATAAATGTCGTTGACATATTATTTTTAAAATTATCATTTGTATAAATGGGATCAGCATGGTTCATGTTTAAAAATCCATTATGTAAATATACGTTTTGTTCTAGCACTTTCCTATGTGAAGACCAATCCCAGTGGGTTTGATATGTGCTGCCAGTTGCTTTTCTTCACTTCTGCTGGATTTGTGTTAGACGAGGTAAGTGCTCACAGAGCAGTGTTGAAACCTACAATCCCCACAGGAGTCTGCAGATTAGATCTTTAGCTTCTTAATCATGCCCTTCCTCACTCTTCCATGTGTGTCATTTCTGAATATTCTATGAGTAAAATGTTATAAATACATATACGTTTCTAATGCAAGAGAGACAATGAGCTACATATTTTGTATTTTCCTCTTGCACTTATTATTGCTGAATACCAGATATTACCCTAGTGGTCAGTTGATTTTTTTTAAAGTAATGTTAATCCGAAGGTTTTTATTCTCTAAATAATGTTATTATTTTTACAATAATAGTACAATTATATATATCTATTGTATTCCAAACAAAACAAATCTCAACCTCTGACACATAAATGTGAATAAACAGTCATTTATCAAAGTAATTGCATGCAGCTGTTTATCAACAGTTTGTATTTGCACCATTTATGATAATTCAGGATAAGAAAATCATTATTCATTGTCACAAGCTTGAGTTGTGTGAAGTAATAACTGGCTTAAAAAGACTTTTATT
>JAOUQT010059194.1:0-10576 GCA_025769995.1 Xyliphius kryptos | reverse complement strand
CACACACACACACACACACACACACACACACACACACACACACACACACACACACACACACACACACACATACATTATTATATAGTTCTTATTTTGAATTGTATTATTATTGTATAATTTGACAATTATTATCTAAACATATGAAGGTCAAAGTAAATAAATCTTTCATACCCGTCTATTCAGTCTGTTAGCGTGTGAAAGGTTAGCTTAAAGGAAAAGATCATCTTGCCTTTTAGTCTGAATTGTGCAGTCTTCTGCAGTTGCTGGAAAAAGTGAGTGTAATTGGCAGTCCAGCAATGAACTTGCAGCAACTGAGCAGTACTTGAGTCACTGAGAGTGAGGCTCAAGTGACAGTAAAATAAACCAGTGATATCCAGTCTTTCTAAATAGGTGGGCTTTGTTATCACAAATAGGATGCCAACTTCTGCATGCTTTCAAGCGCATCACTCACAAAATAGAGAAAATGAGCTGTTGGTTCACAATGGAAACAGTGGATAATCATTAATAAGGATATCGTCATTGACAATTGATTAAATTTTTTCTGTATATAAAAATTTTACATTTTAATAAGTAGATAATTAGTAGAGAGTTAATTGTTACAGTAATTCTGCATTATGATTTTTTTTTTTTTTTTTTTAACATATATTATATGATTACTATTATCCATAATTCTAAAATGATGGTGGGTTTGTGTGGTTGTGTAGTCTCACCTTTTCAGACCTGTTAAATAACGGCTTCACTTGATGAGCTTGGAGAGCATATACAGTGTGTGCAGAATTATTAGGCAAGTTGTATTTGAGAAGATTCTATAAATATCAAAGCTTAATATTATTGGAAGTTGGAGTGTGTTTCTATTAGATTTGGCTATCTTTGTGCACAAACTTGTGGGACAAAACACACCTTATATGGGGCGTTGATGTTATTAGACACACCCCTTTGCATAACAGAGATGCACATCACCTGATTTACTTAATTGGTAGTTGGCTTTCAAGCCTATACAGCTTGGAGTAAGACACCATGTATAAAAAGGATGATATTATGGAGGTTACACCACCAGGGAGAGTGAAACCTCAACCCAGAAAAACTGTACTGAAACAGAATGATCAGTCAATGATTTATTTTCAGAGTTTGCTTCCAAAAGTCAACAAATTGAAGATAGAGGCAGATGTGGCAGATGTGATCAAAATACTCAGTTTCCTAATAATTCTGCACACAGTGTATATAGTGTATTCATCAGCCATTAGAGGTACCACTGTTTCTACACTCATTTTAAATTTTATTAGTTCTACTTATACCATAGATGCACTTTGTATTTCTACATAGTTTCTCTCTTCTACTTAATTATGTCTCTTTAAATCTGATTAGTTTAATCCCTGAGCAGGTATTATTTGGGTAGTGGATCATTCTCAGCATTGAATTGACACTGATTTGGTGGTGTGATAGTTTGTTTGCATCCACCTCATTGCCTGACCTTATGGATGTAAAATCAGTTGTAAAATTTGTTGTTAGACCAATATTAATACTCTAATTCTTTCAAACAAATGAGTAATATTAGCTCTATATAAATAATTTAAAATTTTTATTAGAAGTTGTATAAGATTTTTTTTTTTTATCACTGGGTCATATTTTCTTTTTATTCTTAATTGTTAATTGCGGGCGGCATGGTGGATTAGTGGTTAGCAAGTTTGCCTCTCAGTGTTGGGGATTCCCGGTTCGAATCCCAAGTGGGTTTTCTATGGGTTCTCCGGTTTACTCCCACAGTCCAAAAACATGGATTCCAGGTAAATTGAATGCTCTAAATCGCCCAGTATAGTGTGTGGATGTGTGAGTGAGTGTGTTCCCAGCGATGGATTGGCACCCTGTCCTGGGTGTATCGTCCCAGCGCCCGAGATGTTCTCCCCTGAATGGCATGGCCATCATGATGGCAACCCCACCATGACCCTAGGATAAGCGGAAGATAACGGATGGATGAATGGATCGTTAATTGCATTTGACAAGACTTTAGCTGCTTAACAGACCATAGCCACCATTGTCTGATTTTCCTCTACATAAAGCTGCATGCATTTTTAATGTATGGCAACAGACCTAGACTGCAGGCCAGCCAATTAAACACACTCGTAATGTCTGTAAAGCAAAACTGTTGTAGTTCATGCAGTAATAGGCCTGGTATTGTCCTGCCACAATACACACGGATACATTGGAGCTTACTGGGAGCATATACCTCTCGAAAATACCTATATAAGCCTCTGCATTAATGATATCCCTACATAGATGCACATCAAAGTTGCTGGTCACAGTCTCTGTATAGTCTGTTTTAGCTTTGGCATGCGCGTTTTTAATAAGTAACCGGGTTAAAACTTTAAAAATGTGCATGGTAAATGTGGGCAATGTTGTACCCAACTGCACGAGACAGAAAACCACAAAAGACAAATGATAGTTACAAAAATTAATTTAAATGATCTTAATTACCACAGAAAGAATTTCTATGAATCCGGTATTCATACTGCATTATAAACTCATTCATTAAGTTTTATAATGCTTTACAACACTTGCTTTGAGCTTATGCTAGTGTAAATAGATGTTTATAGCCACATTCAAGTGTTATTAAAGTATGCCACTAAGCTTAACACAATGTGACATAATGCATTAAAATGTGTATTTTTATTGGGTTTTTTTTTGTGTCATGAGACTTTGTAACAAATTTTTAATAAATAACCTGAAAATAAGTGATGTTTTCAACAGACATTTGCTGTGTCATTTATTACCTCTAAAAAATTTTTATTAGTCAGCCCCTGGGCGGCACGGTGGCTTAGTGGTCAGCACATTCGCCTCTCAATGCTGGTGACTTTTGGTTCGAATCCTTATCTGGGTGGAGTTTGCATGTTCTCCCGTGTCTGCGTGGGTTTCCTCCGGGTTCTCCGGTTTCATCCCACATTCCCAAAAAAACGTGAAGGTAAATTGAATGCTCTAAATTGCCCTGTATAGTGTGTGTATGTGTGTGTGACTGTGTGAGTGAGTGTGTACCCAGCGATGGGTGTATCCCGGGCAACCCTCATAAAAGGACTAAGCGGAAGATAATGAATTAATGAACGAATGAATGAATAGTCGGCCCCTGATTGTCCTTTTTTAGAAGGATAAGAGAAGTCTGTGATTTTCATCATAGGTACACTACAATAACAAAAGTTAAACACTGTCAAGACTTCCAGCTTCCTCCACAAATTTTCTACAGGGTTGAAGTCTGGAGACTGGCTAGGCCACACCAGGACCTTAAAATGCCTTGTATGGAGCCATTCATTTGGTGCCAAAGCGTTTGGGATCACTGTCACGTTAGAAAGAACCAGCCACATGCCTTCTTCATCGCTCTCACTAATGGAATTAGCTTTTGTCTTAAAATCTCATGATACATGGCTCTGTTCATTCTTCCCTTAACACAACCCCAAAGCGTGATTTTTCCAGCCCTATGCTTCACAGGAGATATGGTGTTCTTGGGATGCAACTCAACTCCCAAAATGACGAGTTAATTTTTCCCAAAAAGTCGATCTGACCACATGATATTCTCCCAAACCTCATTTGGATCATCCATATGCTCGCTGACAATTAATACAGGTAACCAGTGAAGGACAGAATAGCAACTTAAAGAAGAAGTTATAGGCCTGTGGAAGCCAGAAATGTTGTTTCTTTGTGGGTAACCAAATTTACAAAAAAAATGTTTTGTGATTTCCGATTTCCGGATTCTTTTCTCATTTTGTCTTTCATAGTTAAAGTGTACCTATAATAAAAAATACAGACGCCTCTTATCTTTCTAAGTACGAGAACTTACACAATGTCTTTCTAAATAATTTATTTTGGTCATTAAGCAGACACATTTATCCAATGCAGCTTACAAATATCCCAGTTTATTTTGGGTCAGAACACAGGGTTACATACAGAATCCCTGTAGAAATGATGAATAAGGGCCTTGCTCAAGGGCCCACATTAGTAATTTTAGTGGATTTGGGATTTGAACCCAAACCCTTCAAATAGATAGTCCAATGTGCTAACCACTGAGCTACCACTTATTTGCCCCACTTCAGACTGCAAGCAGCACTACCCGAGGGGGCTGTAGCTTAGCCAATAAAGCAGTGGGAGCCAGTATGGTTTAAAATCCTCTGAGTCCTTAAAATATTTATTATACTTGTATTATACTGCTAGTGCTGTAAGCTTAATTTGCTTTAGGCAGGGCGGTACCTGTAACTAGCCAGAAACATCACTCTTTGTGGTTACAGAAAATAACCAATTTCTTTTTCTTTGCCAGCATTGAGAAGTGTCTTTGCATCTCTCAATGCAGTGGAGGAGCCTATGCCCACGTGACATTTAGTGTCATGCTTGCCTCTAGATAGCACCAAAACACTTAACTAAACCACTTCTTAATTGCAGTGAGAACACAAAGGGAAGCCCAGATCAAACTTAAGCAGCAAAAAGGAAACAGACACAAAGCAAACTTACGCTTCATTTTTTAAAAAGAATAAAATGTACCCTTTTTTAACTCATTAAAATACCAATGTTTTTCTTTGTCATAAATGTTTATGTGATTTAACAAAGAACGCTAATTAAATGATACATTACAGTTATTTACAGTTATTGATTGTGTCTCTGAGGTTTAACATATGTTTTTAATCGCTGTGCACTGTAATGTTACATGTTGTTTTTTTTTATTCTTGACTGTGTTCTTTTGAATTGAAACTGGTAAAAAAGATGATTATCAGGATCCTGTAAGCCATCATTATTACTGCCAGCTATCATACGTTTTCCTGCCTGAGTTATGAAGAAAAAAGCTGTCTTGCATGTCTTGTTTCTGCGAGGTGGAGCTAAAACCCATACGCAACATTAACCTGTGCAGACTGTTCAGCTGTGTGATTAATGAAATATGTGTATTTGTTTCATTAATGACGAATGGTACTGATAAAATGGCATTTTAATGTCATTTATATGCCACTTTATCAGCTTGAGTTATGTGTTAATTTCTTTCTTTGAATATTTTCTCTGGAAACACAGTGCATCTTATATCAAATGTGACACTTCCTTAACCTGACACTCCCAGTATGTACGACTAAAGTCTACATTCTCAGAATGAAGGATTCTTATTTAATGTTTTTACAATTTACTTTTAGTAAAAGGCATTCAGGACATGAATGCGTTGTTGCTGCCTAAATGACCTTTAAATTTCTTATTTTTTACAACTCGATGGGCTGTGCTGATTATATTTTAATTGAACTATAAAGGACTAGTAAGCTCAGTTTATATATACACTATCTAGCCAAAAATATTCGCTCACCGGCCTTGACTCACATATAAGTTATAGTGACATCCCATTCCTAATCCATTGAGTTCTATATGACGCCAGTCCACCCTTTGCAGCTAGAATAGCTTCAAATCTTCTGGGAAGGCTGTCTTCAAGTTTTAGGAGTGTGTTTAAGGTAATTTTTGACAATTCTTCCATAAGCACATTTATGAGGTCACACACTGATGTTGGCCGAGAAGACCTGGCTATCAGTCTCTGCTCTAATTTATCCCAAAGATGTTCTTTTGGTAAGGGTCTCTGTGCAGGCCAGTCAAGTTCATCCACACCAGACTCTCTATGTCATCCATGTCTTTATGGACCTTGCTTTGTGCACTGGTGCAAAGGCATGTTGAAAAAGCAAGGAACCTGAGTTGCTGTCATTCCCAAACTCCATTTTCTTATAAAACAGCTGACAGTTGACTGTGGAATATTTAGAAGCAAGGATATTCTACGACTGGATTTGTTGCACAGGTGGCATCCTATTACATTTCCATGCTGGAATTCACTAAGCTCCTGGGAGCAATCCATTCTTTCAAAAATGTTTGTGAAAACAGTATGCCTAGATACTTGATTTTATACACCTGTGGCCATGGAAGTGATTCGAACACCAGATTATGATCATTTGGATGGGTGAGCAAATACTTTTGGCAATATAGTGTATGTTTTGGTAAAACTTTAGTTACATAGATTCTGCGAAAATATTTGGGCAATATCTGGAAAAAAAACATATTCTCTTATTCATTCATTCATTCATTTATTCATTCATTCATTCATTATCTTCCGCTTATTCCTTTATGAGGGTTACAGGGATGCCAACCCATCGCCGGGCACACACTCACACACACAGCCACACACTCATGCACACACTATACAGGGCAATTTAGAGCACTCAATTTACCTTGAATCCATGTTTTGGGGATGTGGGAGGAAACCGGAGAACCCGGAGAAAACCCATGCAGACATGGGGAGAACATGGAAACTCCACCCAGATTGGGATTCGAATGCGCTGAGAGGCGAACGTGCTAACCACTATGCCACCGTGCCGCCCAGCTGTCAATCAATAGTGCTAAAACGTGATTGGCTAAATAAGAAAATACATGTCTGGAAGTAGTGCAACTGAAGGAAACATTATAAAATTAAACGGTCAGATCATTTGGAATGATTTAATAAGTATCCATAGACAAAATATAAAGCGAGCAAAGGCTCTGAAGACCCTGACGGCCCGCCACTGCATTTTAAAAACTGGGTTGTTTGATATTTGTCCTTGTTTTGTGGTTAATATAAATGAACACCAATAAATACCAGCGGTGATGAATACAGTTCATGTAGGTTTGTATAATCTGTACAACTACGACAACATCAATTCGCTTGCTTGATGACAATGCACCATCCACATCACAGCAAGGCTTTCTAAAGTCTCCAAGAAAATGAGCTACATTCATTACAAAACATCAGCTACAGTCAGGTCTCAATACCTTTAAAAAACCTCTAAATTGGGGTAATTAGTGTTAATCGTTTTGTTCTCTTTCAATTGTGGAACAAGTTCGGACCAAACAGCACCCCGATGACACAAGCCAAAACAAATATCATCCAGAATATAACCACAAGCATCTGCACACATATCAGGCTCCTTCTGTGTCTCAGCACCTCCACCCTCCCATCTATTTGTTCAGGTAAGTTGGAGCTCATGCCCATCTGCTCCACACGGAGGCTCACAGTGGGTAAGATGATGAACCGGGCATCACGGGCCTCCAAGGACAGGACGACCCTCTGCGTTACAGTAGCCAGCCGGGTGGAGACTGAAACCGGTAGACGAAAGGTTACAGGAGGTAGCTGTGAAAGGATGCGAGAGTTACAAGGCAGTGACTGAGCATCGCCCCCCTCTAGTGGGGTGGAGTGGCGGCACAAAGGGCAACAGATGGAAGGAGGGCTGTCAGGGTTGGGTGGGTGTAAAAGCGACAGCTGGATGTTATAAAGGCATTCGGTGCAAAAAACATGCAGGCATTCCAGCATGCGTGGGGCCTTGCGATCCTGATCATATTCCTGGTAGCACACAGGACATTCCACTTCGAGGGAATCCCCGCTGGTGGTTACCTCCTCTGGAGCTGATGTCATTCCTGATACAGGGGCCGCCGCCGACATGCTGGAGACTGTAGATGTGACCGCTGAAGGTGGTTAAAGGGGGTGGGAGGCAGTCCGTGACCCAGCTAGAGCTGTATAAAACAGGAATGTTAATTCTGTACAATAAAAAGTGACTCGTACTGCTGTTTTTATCAAGCGGAAAAAACAAGCAAATACTTTTAACGTGCCAGAAAAAGAAAAACACTGGTGAAATAATGTTTTGGATGTGCATCTTATTGTCATATAGAGATCCTAAAAGAACAGCATTGTTTTCTTGGAAATAGACACTTCCTTAATTAGATATCTATAGTTAGAGGTGCAGTTAATAAAAAGCTTGTCAAAAAGGAACTGAGGTTAACAACTTAAACAATGAGAAACCAGAGAAAAGTAGAAAACATAATAAAGAGCATTATGCTTTTGTTGGCTTAGAGGTTAGCATGTTCGCCTTTCAGATGTTAGCATGTTCGCTGTGGATCCAGGTTCTAAAGCCAATCTGGATGGTGTTTCCATGTTCTCCCCATGTCCGTGTGGGTTTCCTTCAAGTTCTCTGTTTTCCTTCCACAAAAAACATGGATTCCAGGTAAACTGGCTGATCCTAACTGTCTCTATATAGTGTGTATGTGTGTCTGCCTGTATGAGTGAGTGAGTGCCGATCTATGGTTTGGCACCCTGCCCTTAATGTATCTGCCCAGCGCCCAAAATGTTCTCCCTTGGATGGACATGGGGAACCTCCCAGCGACCCAAACAAAGGATGAGCTAATGAGATGAGATTTTTTGGTTGGTGGTTCTAATTACATTTACATTTAGTCATTTACATTTAGATGCTTTTATCCAAAGTGACTTACAAATGAGAGAACAACACAAGTCAGTATTATTAGGAAGAACCAGCTACACTGTGTCACTATCAACCCTTCGCATAACTTGATCTGGCGTTTTTTGGTTTTTTTTTGCAGTCAGCACTTGGCAGCATTCTGACATTATAATCCAAGAAGGATAGCGTTCATTTGTTTTTTGTTATTTATCTGTTGATTTGTTAAACAACCGTAAGTCGGATTTTGCACGTTCCAGTTTAAACACCAGAATTGTAACAGCGCGCTTATTGTCATATTATGTACCTTATAACTCATGCTCCTGAGCGCCACCTTCAGGAGCATGCATGGCTTACTGCACACTGCATCCATGCTTTGGAGCAGCGGAGAGTGAATACAGGCTTCTATTTAGTCCCAGCTAGAGCAGTCAGTATAGTCAGGGAAAATTGTAAAGGGCTTAGTTCAACAAAAAGGGAAACGCAGGCTAATTAAATGGCTTAAATTAACTTAAGGCTGTGCACTACGATTTCTGCGGGAGGGCAACAAGCATGTAAACTGCAGATTACGAGGATGTTGAACTGAATGAGTAGATCTGCACCAGGGTGACAACAAATTTTGAAATTTGACTTGTGTGTTCCGTATTAGCAAATGCCTTTACATGGTTGCATCTTCCTAGAATTCTGATTTTGCACACTGTGGTATGTACCTCCATTGGAAGGTTGCAAAATCAGTGGAGAATTGGACAAGATCCATAAAAGCACTTCACAAATTCAATGTTGGTCTTTTTTAAAGTCTGATAGTAATCTAACATTATTACCACTGTGTGTAGTTGCAGAGCAGGTGGTAACCCGCTCCTTTCCCATCGCCTCTCTGACTAAAGAGAAGAAGATCACAGTTACTTTACCAATGGATCAGTTTATAACTGAGGGTCTGCAACTCCGATCCTGCACCTTTCAGGTACTTAATATTAATGTGTTACTATTGTTTTCTGCCTACTACATATTAACTTTATCACGCTCCTTCTATAGCTAATGAAGATTGGCTTTGATGATGAGGTGGCATCGGACCTGGCTGAGGTCTTCCGAAAGAATGTCCACAAGCTGCGTTATCCCCAACATGTCCATGGCACTTTTGCCTTCACTGTGGGGCAGTCAGCAAAGATGGTGGTGGAGCACAAAACCAAGGACAAGAATCAGTCTTTAAAGTATGACTTTTACAGCACCAATTATTCGGTCAACCTCCTTGTTTCTTAATCATCAGTTCCATTTACCATACAGATGAAATTTGTAGTACAATTACAGATTGCAGTCCATCTGTTTCCGTATATGTGTTGTTTTTCTGTTTTTTTGTTATGGTTATAACTATCACAGAGCAGGTATTAGAGCAGGTAAATTAGAGCCTTTATGCAAATTCGATTCAATATTGATTCATTAAGCCAACAATTCGATTATTTTCAATACTTAAAAATTTAATGTGATAAAAAAAATATTGCGTATTGGACCAGATTTTAAAGTTTCAAATAAATTAACAAGAAAATCATTTGCCTTTTATTGACAACATAACATAATGTTTATCACAGTAGTTTATCATAGTAGTTGTGGTCAATGCTCTGTAAATAGAACAGTTGCTCCATAAAAAGAGCAAAAAATAAAGTGCAGTAAGATAAACTGTAATAATGGTTACTTTGTAAGAGGTTGAGTCTATTTACTATTAAATTTAAACAACAAAAGAAAAATGGTCCTCTACAGAGTGCGTGTGTGTATGTATGTATACATATACATACATATACACACACACACACCAATATATTTCCAGGGGTGCTATTGACATGAAATTTTCACCCGAAGTTGGTAACAACCCAAGTAATCCATACATACAAAGAAATCAAACCATTGATGTCCAGAAATTAAATTATGTGGAATGGCACAGGGAAAAAGTATTGAACACGCTTACTGAAATTTATTTAATATTTTGTACAAAAGCCTTTGTTGGCAATGACCGCTTCAAGTAAAGAGCTAGTTTCTCCTGTATGGAGAAACTAGTCGCATGCATTGCTCAGGTGTGATTTTGTCCAATTATTACACACAAACAGTCTTCAAATCTTGAAGGTTTCGTGGGCCTCTTCTATGAACGTTGATCTTTAGTTCTTGGATTGGATTCAAGTGCGGTGATTGGCTGGGCCAAGCTAGCAGCTTTATTTTCTTTCTCTAAAAATCAATTGAGAGTTTCCTTGGCTGTGTTTTGGGTAATTGTCTTGCTGAAATGTCCACCAACGTTTCATCTTCATCATCCTAGTAGATGACAGCAGATTTTTATCAAGAATGTC
>JAOUQT010059175.1:0-10577 GCA_025769995.1 Xyliphius kryptos | reverse complement strand
CGACCTTCCCAACAACATCCGTAAGGCTGACTCACTCAACATTTTCAAGAAACTTCTCAAAACCCATCTCTTCCACAAACATTTACTATAAAAAATTTAGTTCCCCATGTCAATATAGGGAAGACATTTCAGGCATTGGGCAGATACACCCAATACATCACTGGGCACACTTGCACACACAGACTATATGGGGCAATTTACATCAGCCAATTCACCATGAATCCATGTTTTTGGACTGTGGGAGGAAATCCGAGAACCCGGAGAAAACCCACATGGATGCTTCACCCAGTTCGGGATTATAAAATACTTTTGTGAAAATCAAAGTAAAAATGTTTTTTTTTTCTCTAAGAACAAAGTAAACAGACAAGTGTGCCATAAAGGGTACCTTTTTGTGTTTTGGTTCCGTCCGAGTTTTGTTACTTGGTCTAAAATTCCGGCGACGTGCGTAACACCAAATGTCGTCGTGATGATGATCAGGCACTCGTACGATTAATTAATCATGTTTTTAATCACGATTAATCGTAAAAACAATTAATCGTCTCACCCTTAAGCATTATACAATCCTTTATTGTGAGTGATCAAAAATTCTTCCAGATTCCAAAATATTGAAGAAAGTTTAACCTTTCGGTTTATTACCAAGCCATCATTTGGGCCACTTCTGGCTGATCTATGGCCTGAATTTGCTGCCAGCCGAGCCCCCCCCTCCCCCAAAGTGTTGTCTATTCATGAGACAGGTGGGCCGGGTGAAAAAAGGAGACGTGGGCCAGGAGAACTTTGCCGTCTGGTATGTCTTTTCGTTGTTACGTTGTTCTCATCTGTTTTCCACCTCAACCCCATGTGTCCCAGGTGATGCAGCATCCCACAGAGGGGGCGCAGGTCCTGGGTTTGCACAGCCAGCTGAAGGATGCGTCGGTTCCCGTGGCTGAGGTGCGCGTGTACTCCCTGTCGAGCCAGCCGATCGACCACGAGGGACCCAAAGCCAAGATGAACGGTGAGCGAGCTGCTGGAACATCTGATGGGGCGTTACGAGGAGAGTCGTTTTCTGGGTCGCAGAGACCGACCAGCTGTGGGCACTTCATCATGACCCCGGGGTGGATGACATTTAGATGAAACCACAGGTTCAGACTCGAGGAACTTCTTTGTAGTTCTTAGAACTGTTGGGGGAGGAGCCGGTACTTTTCGTGTGTCTGTGCTGCGGATCTTACTGAAACGTTCAAATACGAGGAAGTGAAAGTAAACTGACACCGCTATTGTTTTGGTATCAGATCGCTCTCCAGATATCGACAACTACTCTGAGGAAGAGGAGGAGAGCTACTCATCAGAACAGGAAGGAAGTGACGACCCAGTTCATGGCCAGGTAAAGAGAGAGCGAGAGAGAGAGAGAGAGAGAGAGAGAGAGTGTGTGTGTGTGTGTGTGTGTGTGTGTGTGTGTGTGTGTGTGTGTGTGTTGGTGGGGTAGGAGCTGCTCTGCTTCTTGGAATAGAGAGCACAGAACAATGTTTACTCTTTCTTGAAACATGAAGATTTGTTTGACTTTGTATTTTACACAACCTGTAATAAAAAAGGGCCCTGCAGTAATTTGCCCACTGGATTATGTCTTTGGTTCGAAGATTCTTTGCCACATAACAGATTCCAACTTTCTCTATTATCTCTACTGCCTCAGACCCACCATCATCCGGCTATATATTTTTCCCGTTCCAGTTGATGTCTTTCTAGATAAGCAGTATTTTTTTTTTAACTTTGCACTTTGTAGATAAATAGGAAAGATGCCATGACCCATTTGATGTATGGCCACAAACCTCACTAACTCCCTTTGCCTCAACAATGACTTTGCCCAATTTTTGCCCAGTGACAGCTGCCACCACAGTAGGGTGTCTTTCTTGTTGGTGACATCATTAACTGAAATCTTGACGAGTTTAAGCCTTTTTTAAGTTAGCCATTGGTCTTTCATATTGTTTACCAAATGAAGACCTGAGCAGGATGCTTTGCTGGTATATCCAGGAGTTGTGCCTTTCAGCATGGCCTGTTTTTTATTTTTATACAACATTTTCTGTTGGTTTTGAGGGTCCCTTTAATTAAAGGTCATATTTTAAAGTTGCCACCCAACACCTTACACAGAATTTTCACTTGGGCCTCTGCTATGGATGGTGTGGTTACTCCAGATAATGTTATACTTGTCCAGAACTTTTCTTTTTTTCATGACTAGACATGCTGGGTTTAAAACCAATACTTGCCCAGGTAAATTAGCTTTCCTACATGCTTTTATGATCTATTTGCTATCAGTTGCTGCAGTTCTGTTATTGTGAAATAATAGAAGAATCCTCAACATTCCATCTCGGCATATTTATGGCCAAGGCAAGAACAGTAACAGAAATGGTACAACCATGATTCCCTTTTGTTTTCAATGCCAGTTGGATGTTACATACATTAATACAAATCTTATTGGGAAATGAATATAGTAAAAGATAAGGTGATTCATAGCCACATATTTTCTTTAGACAGTGCTCTTAACCAAACTGTCAGGTTCAACCACAAGACAGGACAGATATTATCTTCCATGACTTGCCTCTTAGCTAAGCAGTGTATCAAGCAGCCGGGAATCTCAGAAATCAAATTGTGTCCATGCAGTTGTTTTAGATATCAAATACTGTCAAGTTTTGATTATAAGAAACTAAATAATGTCTTCCCTCTTATTTGACACCTTGAGGATTCACCAGTGGTTAGCAATTCTCCTTCTCTGCCAAACTCAGCTCAATTTTTTAAAGTAGTTAAAAATAAAAATAAGACCTAAATCCTGACTAATACACTTTTGTAGTCATTTTTATATGACTACACATTTCTGGATGTATCTGCCCATCGCCCGAGATGTTCTCCCCTGGATGGGCATGGAAGACCCCACTGCAACCTTAATATTGAATAATGAATGAATAAATGAATAATACAGGTAATTATTATATTTATTGGCTCTGTTGCCCTAAAATGTGTAATGCAATCAGCTGGTTTTTAATTTTTAAATTATTTTTTCTCCATGGTACTAGAAGTTTGTTTTAAAACAGCTATTGCCAATTCATCGATCAAAATCGAATGGTCACAGGAAAAAAGTCTTTATAGGCCTGACCCAAAGCAGTTATTAAAACACTACCAAAATCAAACTTAAATGTATATATGTGTTTATTTAAAACTAAAATTAAATTATTATTATTAAATTATTATCTATTATAATGTAGTCTGTTTTTTAAAGTGAACATGTGTTCTATGCATGAGTGCTATACAATGGGATTTGGCTACCTGTTTGTACAAGTATTACGTTTACATTTAGTAATTTAGCAGCTGCTTTTATCAAAAATGACTTACAAATGTTTTACAGTTTTATTGCTAACTGGATTTGCATTTAACCCGAGCTGGTATGAGATCTCCCAAATGCAATGCACGCCTTTTCTAAGGCAGTGCAAAATGACAAACCATTGCACTTCATCACATGCATTGGAGTGCCTAAATTTTTGCCCAATATATAAATATTTACAAATTTTCATCTGGCTTGTCTAAATCTTCTGCAGTATGCTTGTTTATCCTAATTCCTTTTTTATAATTCTTTCAGAGAGATTTTTATGTGCAATTGGAATGATACACCATAAAGAACGCACAGTCCTCAACAATTAGAGTTATTAACTAAACCATTCTACTGAAATCAAAAGGATTGTCATGTTATTGTTGCCATTGCAATAGTTTTTGTATGTATTGGTAAAATTGTAACAACCTTACACTGGTCTGATTTAATATCCAACTTAAATAAATAAAAATGTCAATGCTTTAAGAATGTATAACTTTTTTAGGGGAGACCTGGCTTACCTGGCAATGATGGGCCACCGGGACTGAAGGTGAGTTACTTTATTTAAAACACTGTAGAAGTATAGTTCTCAGATCACATAGTTAATACAGTACTATAATCTTCGATATATTGATATCAATATAAAAATGTGTATACTTCTAGACAAAAGAGTCTGCATATTGTGCAGTGATTTAAATATACTTTTTAAATGAATTCAGATTCTGTATTTATTTCACCACACAAAAATAAAAAGGCAAAATGTGAGTAATTTGTTTATTGGATAGATGGGAAAAAAATATTCCATCAAAGATATAGGGAAAATTGAAAGATGTTGCATCAAGTACTCTGGCTGGAATGCTAAATATTTTCTACAGATATTTTAATTATGCTATGTATTTATGTATTGTGCACATTAATAAAAATTGTATATTTCATCAGATACAGACCACTTCAATTAGATTAATATCATAATATGTACATATTTGTGTTTGTGATAGGGTGAAACAGGATTGCCAGGACTCAATGGTGCCAGAGGTATACCCGGGGCCAGTGTAAGTAGAATGCCTAATTTTGTATTATTTATTTCATTTGTAAACTAAATTAGCTTTATGTTTAAACCATGTTTTTCATTTGCCCTCTTATCACTAAGACATTATTTTTATTAGCAGATTAAAGAGTAATATAAACATAATCAAGCATGTTAGAATACATGTTATTAAATTAATCCTGCATTTAGTACTTAGAAAAGGCAATATTTTAAAACAAGTTAAAGACAAACCCCACAGCAAATCACAAGGTAATTAAAGAAGGTGTAAGAATGTGAAGAATTATATATTTATAAAATCTGGCATTTAGGTGGCAATAAATAAAAAAAAGATATAGAATAACAAAAAAGTATGAACATGTTTTGAAGGAATACAGAAGGAAAACAGTTCCCACAAATAACCACAGAAGTATTCCACACTTCTATTTGTTTTACATGCAGCCCATGTACATTTTAGCATTTTGTCACCTTACAACCACAAACTTAAATGTATTGTAATGAGATTTTAAGTTATAGCCCAACACAAAGTAGCACATAATTATGAAGTGTAATAAAAATTATACAAAATTGTAATCAAAAAACTTGTGTTGACATTTTAAAAAGTGTGGAGTGCTAAAGTATTCAGCCCCCTTTACTCTGACACCCCTAAATAAAATCGCAATCGCAATTGCACTAGATTGCCTTCAGAAGTCACTTAATTAGTTATTAGAGTCTAGCTGTGTGTAATGTAGTCTCAGTATAAACACCTGGTCTGAAGGCCTTAGTGGTTTGTTAGAAAAAACTAGTGAACAAACAGCATGAAGGACCTACACAGACTGGTCAGAAATAAAGTTGTGGAGAAGTTTAAAGCATGATTAAGTTATAAAAACATTAATGGAAAAATTGTAAAAGTTTTATTTCGGGCATCAAAAATGAAAGAAGTATTTTACAACCGCAAACCTAGCAGGACATGACCGTCCACTCAAACTGACAGAGCAAAGAGAAGACTGGTCAGAAAAGCAGCCAAGATGTCACTCTGGAGAAGCTGCAGAAATCCACAGCTTATGTGGAAGAATCTGTCTACAGAAGGCGTATAAGTCGTGCACTACACAAATCTGACCTTTATAGAAGAGTGAAAAGAAGAAAACCATTGTTGAAAGAAAGACATAAGAAGTGCCGTATGCAGTTTACCACAAGCCATGTAGAGGACAAACATGTCAGATGAGATCAATGGTTAATCTTTTGGCTTCAATGTAAAGCGCTATGTGTGACATAATGTAAATGTAAAGTTAATGTAAAGCCTGCTCATCACTCTAAACACACAATTAACACTTTGAAACCTGTGAGTGGCATGCTGTGTGGTTGCTTTTTATCAGCATAGACAGTGATGCTGGTCAGAGTTGATGGGAAGTTGGATGGAGCTAAATATAGGGAAATCTTGGAATAAAACATGTTGAAAGCTGAAAAAGACTTGAGAATGAAATTCAGCTTCAGCAAGACAATGACCCTACACATACAGCCAAATCCACAGTGGAATGGTTTAGATCATAGAATGAAAATTCATGTGTTAGAATGGACCAGTTAAAGTCTTGACCTAAATCCCATTGAGCATCTGATGCAAAACATGAAACTTGCTATTTACAGATGCTCTCTATCCAACCTGGCTGAGCTTCAGCTATTTTCCAAAGAACTATAGGCAAAAGCTGGTAAAGACATAACCCAAAACACTTACAGCTCTAATTGCAGCCAAAGGTGGCTCCACATCATATCGATATGTGGGGCTAGATACTTTTGCATGTCATAGTTTTCAGGTTTTATTTGATTTAAAATTTGAAAATAATTTTTCCATTCTACTTCACAACTATGTGCTAATTTGTATTGGTCTATCACTTAAAATCTCAATACAACACAATCCCAAAATGGTGCTGTGGATGGCGACACTGGTCAGAAGCTCCGTTGTGTTTTGTATGTTTTTGTTTATTTGTGTCGGCTCATGTGAACCCACCCCATTCACACATTCCATGCCACCTGGAATTATTCCAGATTTTTCTTTTCCGTACGGCTCTTTGGAAGTTTTATTGAGTGGAGCAGTTGCTCTGCAGCAGGAGTAAAAAGCAGGCACACAGGTGTTGGAAACGAGGATTACTCATACCACTCACTGCCCAGCATCCACATGGCCAACCTACACTCACTAAGCAACAAACTTGATGAACTTTTAATCTTTCAAACAAAAGGTTCATGAAAACATGCAGTCCTAACCTGGAGTCTGTGTTTGTAAAGGGGAAATCCTTTTTACTGCCCCCGTAATTTCATCTCAGTGTGCTGACCGGAGTTTATATTGCACCAAGCATGTGTTTAGGAGATGCACTGCACGCGCTCATAGACCAGATCATCAGCGTGGAGCACTAATACACAGACTCAGTTTTCAACTTCATAGGGGACTTTAACAGAGCAAACATCTTCTGCGAGCTGGTTAAGTACAGACTGCATGTTATCTGTTCAACCAGGGAGTGTAATATATTAGATCACTGCTACACTGTATTTAAAGGTGCATAACACTCTGTTCCCCGTGCTGCTCTGGGTCTGTCTGAACACCCCATGCTCCACTTCATTACAACCTAAACACAGAAGCTCAAGTGTTCCAAATTTGAGATCAATACTGTTAAGAAGTGGACCAGTAAAGCTAAGGAAAGGCTTCAGGACTGCATGGAACAAACTGACTGGTGTGTGTTTTAGGATGCAAAAAGCAGCCTGGATGAGTACACTGACTCAGTGACGTCCTACATCAGTTTTTGTGAGGACATCTGTGTTCCTACCAGAACGTGCATTTTAGATATGATATTGACAAGCCAAGTTTAATGGCAAGTTTTAGAAGTTGTGCCAGTCTAAGGAGGACGGTTTTAAGTGTGGCGACTGGGTAGACTACAACAAGGCTAGGAACACCCTGAACAGAGAGATTAAAGCTGCAAAAATGGACCAACTCTACCCAGATAAGTAGGCTGATGTCCACTAACGAGCTGGCTGAAGACCTTAACAGTTTCTACTGCATATTTGATAAACCCGGCTCCACACATCAATACAGCTACAATCCACACCCTCCTGATATTCAGCCACCCATCCAGCATGCACTAAAGATCTGTGAAGAAAATGTGCACAGACTCTTCAAAAAACAAAAAGTAATAGAGGCACCAAGCCTAGATAGGGGGGTCTCCTTCCTACCTCAGGAATTCTGCAGACCAGCTCGGACCAGACTTTACCAAAATCTTCAATAAAGCATTGGAGCTGTGTGTTGTACGGTCATGCTTCAAAAGCTCCATACTAATCCCTATACCCCCCCCCCCCCAAAGGTTACAGACCCTTCACACTGATCCCAGTAGTCATGAAATTATTTGAAAGCGATCACCAACCCCTGGCTGAATCCCCTCTAGTTTGTGTCTCGGACAAATAGATTGGTGGATGGTAAAGTGAACATGGGGTCCACTGCATACTCCAACATCTAAACCACCAAAACACGTATGTAAGGGTTCTGTTCATGGATTTTAGCTCCGTTTTCAACATGTTCATCCCCGGGCAACTACACTCCAAACTGACCCAACTTGCCGTCCTCAATCTGCCAGTGGATCACAAAGTTCCTCACTGGTAGATGACACACAGGGCGAAACTTTGCAGATGACAAACAGTCATTGGTTTCATCCGAGACAGTGATGAGTCCGCTTACAGAAGAATTATAGAGCAGTTAGTCCTCTGGAGCATCCACAACAACCTGAAGCTTAACACAGACAAAATGGTGAAGATGAGAATAGACGAATATATTTAGAAAGGAGAATTTATTTATTCTACTGAAATGTGGCAAGCCATTTATTGTTATTACAAACAGGACAGCCTGGACAACCAAGGAAGCCAGGCTATAAGTTATTGCAACATCAATAAAGAATGGAAATAGCCCAGAAATAATGATCATTTTGCTTCAAGATAATGTGATGGAAAAATCTGCAACATAAAACTTACAAAAGTTACAAAAGGACAATATTATCTAACAACCAGATGAAGGGAAATTTTATTAAACAAATTGCAAAAAAAAAAAAAAACATTATAAAGGGGACAATTGTCCAAAATAGTGCCAAACCCCATCCTATTATTACAGTTCAAGGTCCATGCAGCAATGCCATCTGCAACGCAGTTCCTCAAATCTCGACCATGCGTCTGGCAAAAACACAGTCCACAGTTCCTGAACACCACCTGGGTCACGCCAGAAATGTCCATGCAGCGCAGAATACATGACATCCAGCCCCCATACAGGCCTCGCCAAAGCACCCACTGGTGTCGCAATCACCATCGCGCACTGGCCCACCAAATCTTTGTGGCAGGACTCCAAAAGGATGTTTGTTGCAGTCCTTAACTCCATCTCGGGCTGAATGAAAAACTGCAGGATCTAAAAAACCTTCAGAGACCACTGCATCACTCACTTCATCCTCCAGGAATGCAATGCTATTTGTCAACAAAAGTCCAGGTTTAAATTTAAAACTAATACATTGACAAATCCAAAAAAAGCTCCTGCTGCATGGCCTGCAGAAATTCAGGAAGCACCCATCTTACGAGCAACGCCCACTTTGCCGCAAATATAATGATCCTTTCACCATAAGCTGCTTATATGCAGCTACATCTGGATCTTTCCTAAACCAGCCTCTCAGCGTACCTTTGAATTTGGCTAGATCGCCAGTCCACTTAGGAGAAAGAACAGCCAACACCCACATTTTGCCAGGCATAGGTGCACCACCATGTCCTCGTCAGACCAATGGGCACATATCCTTCTAGGTTGCCTCGGTCATTAGTCCAGTGCTCCCAGGATCAGAAATGACCTAGGCACAGGTTGCCATCCAGAACTAATGAGCTTTATTCACAGAACTCCTTGGAAAACAGGATTACACAATAAAATGTCTGACACTGTCACTTACTCCTCCTCTGCCCTCATGTGGCTCCTCCTTAAATCCCTACACACGAGAAAAAAACACGGGGTGCATACCGATAGGCGGGCAAGAAACAAAACCCCGCTCCACATTTCAAAGTGGTGGACGCCACCAAGTCAGAACGAGGAGAAAAAGATGGCAGCTGCATGCGGTCGTCACAGAATATGTATCTATAGTGTACAGTTTATTTGTAAATAACTCACTCTGTTACTCTGATAAAAAAAAGATAGTTATGTAGTTGAGAAGGTTAACTGCAATGGTTTGATTCGGCTTTCACTATCCCTTGCCAAGAACGTATGACCATAAAGTTATGATCTGTTCCCAATCAGTGTGAGATTGTCATATATCTGAATCTTTTTAAGGAATACTGGCAAGTCACATTTATCTAAAACATAACTGTTTTAGTATCTATTCTAGGATATTCAAATGGTCAAAAATACTGACTTTTTGTGTAAATTAATACAGAGAAAAACACATTTGCCAAAACTAAACACATGAATTAAAAAGGATAGGCACAACAGGAAGCTTAGATATCTCTGAAGAGGATCCTGTGCAATTTTAAACAATTTTAAAACTTATGGGGGCTTAAAGTGAATTAATTTTGCAACAGAAACAAGATGAATTTATTTTCATTTAGGTTTGTGGTACCAATTACTGGTCCTGGAGGTCTACTACATTTTGTAGTAATATTCTTGCTCTCAGCACATCTGTTTTTAGTGATTAGGTAATCATGCCTAAGTATAAAAGGGTATGTCACTGGGGGATAAAAACTAAAACGTGCAGAGTAGCTTCCTTCAAGACCAATGCTAAGAACTTCTGTCTTATGCAAAACAAGCAGAACGTTCTCATTTCATATTTATTGAAGTAAGGAAATGATTCATTGTTTGTGGTATTAGACAGGACATGGTTTGTTTGTAGTGTTATTTGCTAAGCTATGTTCCTGAATGAATAATTATGAGGTAAACCATGCACTTGCATAAATTAGCATAAGATTGCAAACATAGTTGAGGGGCAATCATGGTTTGTGGCTGACTGCCGAAAGCTATTTGGAATAGATTGTGTGATATTGTGGTAGAGTTAAAGATTATAGATAAATATTCCAGCTGTGATTATGAGGAACTTTTACTTAAAAAATCATTGTGTTGTTGGCAGAAAATGTTTATCTGTAAACCACCAAATTTACAATATAAATTGTAATCTACATTTAGCAGCAATATAGTAACTGCAATGATTATCAAGTAATGTATCATAAAATATT
>JAOUQT010059150.1:0-10578 GCA_025769995.1 Xyliphius kryptos | reverse complement strand
TCCATCTTTACTAAATACACTCCGACTCGTTCACTGCCCTCTAGTGATGAATGTCGCCTGGTGATTCCAACTCACCAAGACGCCAATTCTCACTCCATTTCATTCATTCACCAAACGGTGGAACGACGTTCAACAGCATCCGACTGAGTCGCTCAACTCTTTAAGAAACTTCTGGAAACACACCTCTTGCACAGACACTTGCAAACCAAAGAAACTGAAGAATAGACTAAATCAATTTAAATTTCTGAAAAATTATCGATAATCTATATGAACCTATAGCATCGGGGTCAATACATACATAAAATGCTCAATTCCTCTTTCTTATTGACCAGCACTTCCCTGTGGTTGTCATTGTTGTGGACGGTTACAAAAAGGAAGGATTTACGGCTGAAGGTTGTATTTATAACCATGAAAAGGCACACGAGGCCTCATTTCTCATCCACCCCATTCAGCACCGAGGACAGCGCTATGCATGTGGACCAGATAACAAGCTTCGAATACTTTTTGTGCTAAAAGTTCAAAGGCGGCGTTTCATTACCGCGGTCTCTATGACACTTGTGTGCGGTGTCTTTATTATAAAACACAGTGGGAAGGTCAGCCGATCCTGAGGCACGGGGTGTAATACCAGCCCTGGTCACACGGGGTGCACTAATAAAGACGCTCTGAATAAGAATAAAGGCTTTAAACGCTTAAATCAACGTCCTGACCGCGAGTTAATAAAAAGGACCTGAAAACAAGTCGGTCAGGAGAGGAAACCCACAAACAAACCAGAGTTACATCAGAATAAGTTAAAGGAGGTTGCCATCACCCTGCCCTTTTGATGCCCCGTGGATGCCCTTGGTTGGTTGTCTGATCCCAGGGGTCTGGAGTATTCACTTTGAGAAAATTAGTGTTCACAGCGGTGCAGCCTGAATACACTGAGCTACGAATAACGGAATGGGGGTCCGGTTCTATTTTGTGGGTCAGGAACCAGGGCCACTCACTGACCCCCTCCCTCACTAACTGACCCCTCCCTCACCGAATCCCTCACTGACTCCCTACCTCCCTCGCCCAAGGATTCCCTCCCTCACTGACCCCCTCACTCACTGACCCCCTCCCTTTCTCCCTCCCTTCCCCAATGATTGAGCTTTGGGCGCTGGACAAATACATGAGCACCAATCCAATGGTGGACACACACACGCACTATATAGGGACAATTTAGAGCAACCAATTTACCTTGAATTCATGATTTTATACCCATGGACATGTGGAGAACATGCAAACTTCACCCAGATTGTGATTTAAACCGCGATCCCCAGTGCTGAGAGGTGAACGTGCTAACCACTATGCCACCATGATCCCCTAATTGCCAACCATATATCATCTTCCGCTTAATCCTCTACAAGGGTCGTGAGAAGGGTTCCCCATGCCCACCCATGGGAGAACATCTTGGGTGCAGTGCAAATACACCCACTCCCTCACTACATATGGGCAATTCAGCCAGGAGCAGACAGTATGGAGCTGACAATTCTGTGGGACTATGAAAGGAAACCAGAGAACCCAGAGAAAACCCACACAGACACAGGGAGGACATGCTAACCACTACACCACCATGCCGACAACGTACAAGTCCCTTAGGATAAGAGCGTCTGCTGAATGACTAAACGTAAATAAATGATCTTTATGTTCTCCTGAAACCCCACGCCAGGAAACAAGAAGCTGAGGAGTTCTTCCTCTCTACATGCTCGGCTCCATCAGCAGTCGCACACCTACACGAGCTGCCACTTCCTTTTCCACGACTGAATCCCTCACGTTCAGCTGTCAGTCACTCATGTCTCTCATGGCAGAGCTCTACTCCAGTTTTGGCCTTGCACATATTTTATTCATTGGACTCGGCAGGAGGAACTTATGTCAATTAGTGCTGCTTTTCTTTTTTTCATTTTTTGTGAACACTGGGTCTTTGGCCTCATGGTGTGTATTATTCAGAACGCCCAAACGCTCCTGTCCTCAATGTCAATCAGCTCGGAGACGTCTCTCGACTGTCTGAGAAGTTTCAAAGCCACGACCTCAGTGTGCGCTATAATGAGCTTCCAGTGTCTCTTATCAGGCAGCATTACAGAAAAAAACCTCTCTGCACTGGGGATCCAGGTTCCAATCCTAATCTGGGTGGAGTTTCCATGTTCTCCAGGTTGGTTTCCTCCCATGGTCCAAAAAACAGATTCAAGGTGAATTGCCTGCTCTAATTTTCCCCCATATAGTGCATGTGTGAGTGAGTGACTGAGAAGTGAACGTGCCAACCACCATGATCCCCTTATCATGATCCCAACCATCTATCATCTTCCACTTTATCCTCCACTAGGGTCAAAAGAAGGGTTCCCCATGCCCAACCACGGGAGAACATCTTGGGTGCAGTGCAAATACACCCAGGACGGGGTGGGCACCCACTCCCTCACTATATATGGGCAATTTAGCCAGGAACAGGCAGTATAGAGCATTTGGGGTTATTATGACCACCTCTCAGCACTGAGGATCCAGGTTCGAATCCTAATCTGGGTGGAGTTTCCATGTTCTCCAGGTTGGTTTTCTCCGGTTTCCTACCACGGTCCAAAAAAAAAATAGATTCAAGGTGAATTTCCTGCTCTAATTTCCCCCCATATAGTGCGTGTGTGAGTGAGTGACCTCCAAATTGAGGGTTCCACAATCTCTCCAACTGACTCGGTCCGTGATCTTGGTTTTTCAATTGACAATCATCTTAAACTTTCAGATCAGGTATCATTCTGTAGAACATCAGGAACATCAGAGCTTACCTAACAGAACAGGCTACTCAGCTGCTGGTCCAAGCCCTCATCCTATCCGGCTCCACTATTGTGATGCTCTTCTTGCCAGTTTCCCAAATTCAACAAATTCAACAATTGGTCCAAAACTCGTGTTCAACCAACCAAAGCGAACTCCGGTCACTCCATTCCTCCTCTCTCTGCATTGGCTTCCTGTAGCTGCTGCATTCAGTACAAGGTACTGACTTTGGCCTACAGGACAGTCACTGGATCTGCCCCCTCTTACCTTCAGTCCATCTTTACTAAACACACTCCGACTCGTTCACTACACTCTAGTGACGAATGTCGCCTGGTGACTCCAACTCACCGGGGTGCCAATTCTTACTCCATTTCATTCAGCACTGCTAAATGGTGGAACGACCTTCCCAACAACATCTGTAAAGCTGACCCACTCCACATTTTCAAGAAACTTCTCAAAACTTGCTATTATAATATGCCAAAAATAGGCCAGATTGAGTTATGCACAGGGTGGATAGTGCTACAGTGTAGCTGGTTCTTCCAAATAATACTGACGTGTTGTTCTCTCATTTGTAAATCGCTTTGGAAAAAAGCATCTGCTAAATGACTAAATGTAAATGGTAACTTTAGTAGACCTGGGATTTTAACCCAAAAGCCTTAGATTGCTAGCCCAAGAACCTAACCAATGAGCTACCACACCCTAAGTCTTAAACAACAGGATTCATTGATGTAAAGCTGGAAGATATACACAGAAGGAAATGTATCAGGTTCCAAAAAGATTTATTCACCTCAGAACGTGAATTTTAAAAAGGGCTATTTATATTTGCCTTTGAACATTCTGCTCAGACCCAGAGATCAGAGCTCAGGGTTCCAAATATGAACATGATGAAGACTATGGAATGATGCAGGACTTCGCTGTTCTATTGTAATAACTCTACTTGTATTCCCACTTCACACAGTAACCAGCCCCCATAATCTCATGTATAATATTCAGGTCATCAACCCCAATATTCGGCAGAGATCTGAGCGCGCTGCAGAAATATCACCAAGGATGCTGTGTAATGTCACCATGTCCTTGTTTCTAATAAAGGCGGTTATAAAAATATCGTAGGATGAAACGTGGGATCAAAGTAAACCTATAAACTTGGTTGCAGTTACTGCTGTAAATACACTATGGGCATTAAAAGGTGTGGTAGCTCAATAATTAGGGTGTTGGCTACCGAGGGGTTGGGGGTTTAATCCCAGGTCCTCTTGAGCTACCAGTGTGGGTCCTTGAACAAAACCCTTAACCCTAATTGCTCCAATGAGGTTGCATCATTGTTGAACCAGTGTTCTGAACCCAACCACCAAGTTAAAATACTTGTAAATCCATTTGGCTCAAAGCAAATGACCAAATGAATCTTCTTCCACCTCCCCTGCAGCTGTAACTCCCCATCCACTAGATTTTAATGGCTCTTTTGTGTTTTTGTGGTCTGGGTTTAGTGAAGTTGTCCAGATTTTCGAAACTGACGTTCATCTGACACCACAACTTTGCACAGAAAACCAGAGTGAAGATATTTCTTGCTGCCGTGACTCATTGCATTACAGGACACTGATGGGTTGGCCATTAATCTTCTCTGGAGGTAAGATTCCATCTGCAAGGCTCACCTTAATATGCTGGAACTCCTCCTCCTCCTCCTGAAGAACCTCCAGCTGCTTCAGAACAGACTCCTGCTGGAACTCACCGCGCTCCATCTAGATCACAAGTCAAAGTTTCTTACAATATGCACTCATTATTTATGATCGGTCCACTTGAGGACCTTATCGTTACACAATATTAGCATTATGACTCTGAAACCGGGCAACACAGAGGTTTAGCGGTTAGCACGTTCACCTCTCAACGCCAGGGATTCGCTGAGTTTCAATGTACCTTTCCTGTCAGCAAAGAACCAACTTGGGAAAACAACTCAGTGAAAGAAACAGGACTCAAAGTACTCACCATCATCTGCTTGACACCCGCCTGCTCCTCGTTCTCTCTGGCCGCATTGTGATCTTTGTGAACGATCTCCACTCGGATGTCGTTTTTGGCCGATACGACCCCCTTGAGACCTAAGAGAGAGGCGTTGGTTATGCAGGGCAGAATGACGTGCTTCATTTAGATTCCCCACTGGCCTTTTTCCAGGTCATCTCAGCACCAGCGCTCCAATTTAGCAAATGCAAATCCAAAGTGTGTTTGGACAATAATCTTAACACCCCCCAACCGCCCACCACCTCACGGACCCAAAAGGAAAAGAAATAAGAAAGGAACATGCAACGGGGTCTTACTTTCAGCCTTATTAGTGCTTGAGAGTTCTCTGTGGCGAGCAGAGAGCGAGACGGGCAGTGAGGACATAACCAGGTGCATGTCTTCTGCAGCGCAACACGACATGCAAATCAAAAAAATATAATGGGAGTCAGAGAAAGAAATTAAAAAAGGAGGAGAAACATGAACCGAGCGTTAATTCAGGGTCATGCAGGTGTGGAGTCTCAAGTACTGCATCAATGCTACTGAACTTTATTGGGGTCTTCTTCTTGCTCCTACATTTGTACATTATGTCAACTCCCAACCTCATAGATGGACTTTGTAGTTCTACAAACACAGACTGTACTCCATCTGTCTCTCAACACATGCTTTAGTATGTTCTTTAATGTTTTCCACATGGCTGCAAGGGTTGCTGCCGGGTTGTCCGGCTTCCTCCCACAGTTCAAAAACATGAGTTCAGGGTAAATTTTCTGCTTGGAATTTCGCCATTGGAGTGTGTGTTTCTGTGAGTCAGTAGGTCTGTGTCTAGCAATAGATTTACACCCTGTCCTGGGTGTCCTGGGTGTCCTGGCTGCCCAGCACCCGAAACGTTTGATCCCAATGCGACCATAGTCCCTAGTATTAAGTGGAAGATGATGGATGGATGGTTGTAGAAGAGGGTGCCATGGTGGAGTAGTGGCTGGCATGTTTGTCTCTCAGCGCTGGGAATCCAGTCTCGTTTTGTTCTTCTTGTGTATGCATGGGTTTCCTCCTGGTTCTATGGTGTCCTCCCACAGTCCAAACACATGGATTCAGGGTAAACTGGATGCTCTATACTGTCCCTATACAGTGTGTGTGTCTGTGTAAGTGATAGATTGGCGCCCAGTGCCCTAAACGTATTCCCCTGGATGGGCATGGAGAACCCCCATACGATCGTAGTCCAAAATTATGTGGAAGATAATAAGACGGGTGGCTGATTCTCAGCACTGCAGTACAAATGTATGTAATGTGTAATACAGCTAGATAAAAGTGCAGGTTCCTCCTCTCTCTTCAGCAGCTCATACAATGTTCCGCTCAGCGCTTTGTGCATCTAAGGCATTAAGTAGCTGCAGGAATGTTAATGATCCAGATTGTCAGCTCCAGGTGTGAACACACAGAGATGAAACCAGACTGAAATCTGCCGAATGCTAGGAACTGGAGCTCAGTGATTAAACCGAGTGCAGGGGGTTAATGGGGCAGCGCTGAATCATGCAGGAAAAGAAGAAAAGCAGCATATTGCACAAAGTTGAGGACGAGCTGCTGTGGCTTTTATGGTTTACTGTAAACTTAATCACAGGGAGGCGAAGAGGCAGATGGGGGAGATGAGGCGACATGGCAGGGATGAGGGAGAAGCCATGGGGAGACACCAGAGGGGAAAAGAAAAACAAGGACAACACATGTAGCGAGATGGGATAGGCCCGGCCAGGAGAGGTGGGGGAGACGATGGAGAGAAAGCAAAAAATACAGGGGACTTATTATCTGTGAGCTCAGCCAAATACAGGAAGATAATGAAACAATGAGATAGAATGAGATGAAGTGAGACTGAACCAGGTGAATGAAATGGAATGAAATATAATGAGATAAGAATATAAGGAATAAGATAGAAGGAGATTAAATGAGACTGGATGAGACAGGATGAGACAGAATAAGATAGAATGAGACAGAATGGGATAGGATGAGATTGAATAAGATGAAATGAGACAGGATGAGACAGAATGAGATAGAATGAGGCAGAATAAGACAGAATCAGAAGATAAAATTAGACAGATTAGGATAGAATAGATTCAATTAAATCAAAAGAGACGGAATGAGACAGAATGAGATATAATAAGAAAGAATGAGACAGAATGAGAGAATAAAAATAAATGGAATGAAACAGAATGAAACTGAATGAGACCAATATATTAAAAAGAAATCAGACTGAATGAGACAAAATGAGATAGAATGAGACAAAAATTAGATAAAATGAGAGGCAATGAGATGGAATGAGACCAAACGAGATATAATGAGACATAATGAGATGGAATGTGATAGAATGAGATGGAATGAGACTAAATGAGACAAAATGAGAGGCAACGAGATAGAATGAGATAGAATGAGACAGGATGAGATAGAATGAGTTGGAATGTGACATACTCAAAAGGAATGAGGCATAATAAGATAAAAAAAATAAAGAATTAATGAAAGCATAAGGAACAAATGAGGTGGATCGAAATAAAAAAAGGACACAGAAGGATTGGGAGGGAGGGGGGGACATGGGACTGATTGGGGACCGTACGGGGATGGATGGAGACAGCACAGGGTAATAAACAGAACCAGAAAGTTGAACAGAAAATGAAGTGTGATGCAGCAGGATACAGCTGACAGGATGAAGATGGGAAATGCAGAGCGCTGATGGGACACATGGAGAGATAAAGGGAAGCGGCGAGAGCCAAATGGACGCCGTGACTCAGTGGGGTACCTACTTCTTTGCAGACGGGTGCAGCAGAAAGCCCCCAACATTCCCATGAGAACAACGATTGCCAGGAAAGCTCCCACTGACACGCCGATGATGACAGCCAGCCGGAGCGACCCTACAGAGGGTACACACAGTCCCCCGGGGTGGAGGGTGGGGTGTATTAGACTCAAAGGCGAGCAAACATTTGATCATAACCAACTTTTCGAACAAGCACATGTCTTTTTAAGTGCATTTTGTTTTTCTTTCTGTCTCTACCTTTTACACTTTTCTGCCTTTCCACCTCCCTCTCATCCTCCCGCTTTTTCTCCCTCTCATCCTCTATCTTTTCCTCCCTCTCTACCTCCATCTCATCCTCCCTTTCTACCTCTCTCCCTACCTGTTATCCTCACTCTCTATCTCCCTCTCATCCACTCGCACGTCCTTCCTCTCTACCTCCCTGTCATCTTTGCTCTCTACCTTCCTCCCATCCTCCCTCTCCTCCTATTTTCCTCCTCCCTCTACTGCTCATTCTTGCGTGATTTCCTTTATTCTTCTGTTTCCCATGTAAAATATCCTTACAATGATTCTCTGAAATAAATCTCCCAAATTTAACAATCAGTTGAAAAACTCCGCAATTTGTTCAAAACTCTGCAGCTCGACTCGTTTAACCAGCCAAAGCGAACTCATGTCACTTCATTACTCCTCTCTCTTCATTGGCTTCCTGTAGCTGCTCGCCTTCAGTGCAAGGTACTGACTCTGACCTACAGGACAGTCCCTGGATCTGGCCCCACTTTCCTTCAGTCCATCTTTACAAGGTACACTCCAACTCGTTCACTACACTCTAGTGACGAATGTCACCTGGTGACTCCAACTCACCGAGGTGCCAATTCTCACTCCATTTTATTCACCACTGCTAAACGGTGTAACGACCTTCCCAACAACATCTGTAGGCTGACTCACTTAAAATTATCAAGAAACTTCTCAAAACCCAACTCTTCTACAGACACCTGCTATTCTCAGCTAGTCTAGCTGTTTTTTTTCCCTAAAAATACTGACTGAGTTTGTGACTATCATTTGTAAGTTGCTTTGGATAAAAGCGTCTGCTAAATGACTAAATGTAAATTCCAGTTTATTTTTCCTTGAGCAGATGCATCCTACACATACTGTACTAGTTTCTCCAGCGGTGTACAGCTGGCACAATGCACGCTAAATATTAAGTGATTACGTTCTCACGCCAACAGCAATAAATACATCGAACTATACTTTTTATGTTTTACATTTTTATTATAAATACAGGCTTCATTGCAGGTGCTCACAGCGCTCTGCTGCTCTAACACTTTATACTGGAAGCCAAGCACCTTTGAATGCGTCCCGATTTCTTTCATTTATAAATAAGAGACGCAGAGACGTAAATATAACATACATACAGATAGTGATTATGAACATAACCCTCAGCTTATGTTTTCCTTGAGCAGATGCATTTTACATTCACTGTATACACACACACACACACACTATATGGGGCAATTTAGAGCAGTGAATTTACCTTGAATCCATGTTTTTGGTTACAGAAGAAACCCACGTGAACACGGGGAGACCATGGAAACTCCACCCAGATTGGGGTTTGAACCTGGAATCAACAGCGCTGAGAGGCAAACATGCCAACCACTAAGCCACCGTGCCACCTCTTACATTGACATAAAGTTCTTAATGTACTGAAGGTCAGTGTTGCACACTCCAACCAATCAGATTTAATTTATGATTTAATTAACTGCACTTTATAAGAAATGGAATTTATTGGTAATAAATCTTTTTATTCTTTAATCAGGACCAATTTGCTTCCTTGATCTTTAACTAACAACAAGGCACACAATATAAATCATAGCACTGTTCGACACGCCGTCCCAATGGAGTCGGGCCTGTGGTGGTCATGGCCCAGAGAAGCCGGGGGCCGTCCCATATTTTGATTTCAGAAAGGTGGCAACTCTGCCTGTGCCCTTTATTTTGACTTTGCTGCTGCTCAGGCTCAATGCTATAATGCTACTGAGCCTATATGCTGCTGTTCTGGCTCTGTGCTGTGTTGCTAGTTTAGGATGTAATGATATGTGCGTGATGTAATAGGTTGTATTCATCACGAACGCCACAGTATGAGCCACACGGTTCAGTTCACGCTTTCGCATGCAGACAATAGTACTGAATGCTTAAAGAGCAAAAAAAACACAAAGCAGAACTAAAATCAAGAGGCAAGCTCAACAGTGAGCCAAGTTGCACAACAGTTTTGAGGTACATTTGTGGAAACATTTCAAATGTGCTAACACATATTCGGCGAAATCATCCACATCTATAACCAAAGCTCATGAAACCCAACGATTAATCTTCGCTATTTTTTTATTTTATATTATATATTTTTTCATGCGTTAATGTGTACTTGTGCTTAATCCTCTGCTTTCTAGATATGAAATTAGACAGGAACAAAACCATTACTGAAGCAATAAGCCATATACCATAATCCCTCACATAATGAGTGGGTTACATTACAGAGACTGTGTGTTATAATTATTGTATTAATAATGTGTTTAAGGCTACATAAACCCTTTATGCACTTGTATAAACACTTTCTAAATTCTTAAACCTACAGAAATTTTGTAACATATAGAGCGCAAAATGCCAAAATACAGCAAAAACTCTGATACAGAATTAGACATTTAAAAAAAAAACAAACGTGCAATACAGTAAAGCTGTGAGAAGTGATCCGTGATATGCTCAATATGGTGTAGTGGAAGACCATGGTTTCAGGTATTTAATAAATGTGCTCGACAATAGAAAATCTGACTTCCCCTAAACCAAAATCATACCAAAAAAAAAGTTCAAGTTCAGATCCAAACAGTGAATTTTGTGTACCGTTACACATCTGATTAATATCATGGAGTGGTAGCTCAGTGGTTAGGGTGTTGGACTATCAATCAGAAGGTTGGGGGTTCAAATCCCAAGTCAACTGAAGTTACCAATGTGGGTCCTTGAGCAAGACCCTTAACCCTCATTGCTCCAGGGTCCTGTATCAACCCTGTGTT
>JAOUQT010059140.1:0-10578 GCA_025769995.1 Xyliphius kryptos | reverse complement strand
ACAAAAGAACATTCATTCATTATCTTTCGCTTAATCCTGTGCTAGGGTCGTGGGGTTCACCATGCCAATTCAGGGGAGAATATCTCGGGTGCTGGGCCCAATACACATAAGACAGGGCGCCAATCTATGACTGGGCTCACTCACACAGCCACACACACACTATACGGGGCAATTTAGTGCATTCAATTTACCTTGAATCTGTGTTTTTGGACTGTGGGAGGAAATCTGAGAACCCGGAGGAAACCTACACGGACACTGGGAGAACATAGGAACTCCACCCAGATTGGGATTCGAACTAGGAATCCCCAGCGCTGAGAGGCGAATATGCTAAACACTAAGCCACCCCACACAAAAGAACAATGTGTTTTAATAATTGGGCAATATTTTTAAAATAATAAAGGTTTGGCTGCTACAGTTCGCCCAGATTTAAATTGGCTGCTCAGATTATGCAATTTAACACCATTGGACTTTTTTCTATTGGGTTTTTTTAAAGTCTAGGGTTTACGCCATAAAACCCACAAGCACGCATGTCTTAAAAGAGGAAATTGAGAGTTGTAGCAACAAAATTCAGCCACATTTATGCAAAACGGTCATAGAAATTTTTGACAAGAGTGCGTTTGTGCCAGCAAATTTGTGGAGGCCATTTACCCGTTATTCCATTCCATACATAACCTTATAATATATACTTTATGAATAAATTTGAACATGTATAATTTTTTTATTTAAAACCGGTGTTCTCTATCAAAATGAATTCCTGCGTGACTTTTGGGGCATACTTTATAAATATTCACATAAGTCAGGTGATTGGACAGAGGGTAGCTCTTAGTTCCAGTGTGAGCTGTTTAGCAATGTGTAAGTGCGTCCATTCTGTGCCACATTAGTTTAGTCATTGGTTAGCACTATTGATTTAAAGGAATAAGGTTATAGTTTGGATTCCTGAAAAGATTTTCAAGGTTCCTTCTGTGTTCATCCTTCATCCATAGTGGTAGGATTTAAATACAACTGGTTACTCGAAATGTATTTGATCTTGCATTTTAATGCCAATATAAATGTACTGTACATGATAAGAGCTGTCTGTAATCAGATCCGACAAGACTCCGAACATTCTGAACATACATGCATAAATAAACAAGGTATGTTTGCATCTTTTTTGGCATGTAATCACAAAACTAAAGGTTCTTTGGTTGATATTAAACCTGTGCTTCAAACTTAACCGCCAGATACAAAGAGAGCTATTCTGTGTTTGGTGCCTAGCCCCGGGTGACAAACAGGTCATGAGTGAGACTGCACTGGTAAACATGGTTAGAGGACTCTGAACAGTCAGCTGCATTTGTTTTACTCACAGTGGAGTAAGTTCTGTTACACAAAGACTTAACTTGCGTGTAACATCTGAAAGTACAGGAAATGCTTTTGGATGTGGTCACCTCCACAGCTTTTAACCAAACCCCATCCGTCAACACCCCCATCACTCAACGAGCACACACTGCCACTCTCACCTTCCCCTGACGACGCTTCTGATTCCACAGCTATGCAGACTCCAGTCATCTGCACCTTGTGCTAATTACACACATAAGTGATGTGTTTTTTCAGATCACGCCTCATGCATTATTAACTTATGTCCTGCCTTGTGTTGGTGCTGAATATTTAATCAGGCTGCAGGCGGTTGTAGACCCGTGTGGCCTAAATACGTAACGCATGGGTATATCAGCTGTCTGGTAGCAGGTATAAGAATAAACATACATACTAATTGTGTTTTGTTGCATTTCAAATAAACTTTGAATGTTGTTGTCATCATTACAAACTCAATGTTGGGCATGATGAGGACCCCCCCCCCCAGTGTATTTCCAAAGAGTTTAGTCCAAACAGCAAGGCTGTTCTCTCGCTATGCATACCAAAGTATTGGGATGACCACACATTACATTTACACAAGGATTTAATAACATCATATACTCTGTTGTATTCCCTCTTTGCCCCTATAACAGCTTTTAGGCTTCTAGAAAATTTTATATACAATTTTGGAGAGTGTGGGAACTTTTTCACATTCATCTATTTACATCTGAGAAGTCAGACACCACTACTGGCACCTGCTTACACATTAAACCACTTTACTCCACTGTATGCCTGACTAGCTTTGTACACAAAGCACAGTTATTCTGTCACAGGAAAGGACCTTCCCCAAACTGTTCCCACAAAGTTGGAAGCACAGTTCTCCAATGTGCATGGCTAGGTGCTTGATCTTTTACCTCTGTGTCAATTGTATTGAATGAAACACCTTAAATTAATGATGAGTTTTTTTACCATATACTTATGTAGTTATTGAAATATTTAAACGATGTAAACACTTTTAAAAAATGATTAGTTTCAGTCCTTTAATCTAATTGGCTAGGCCGTTTCTCCAGCCATAACATTATTGACAATAAAACACATCTCTGAGTTCATCACCTTGGTATAAATGTGTGCTATACAATACCTTATTTTCCTGAAGTTTTTTAACTGCATTCTGTAATTTTGGCCAATAGATGACAGTAAATAATAATATATGACCATTCATTTAAATAGACCAGACCAGATTATGTTGCAAAGGACCTGGTCATTAACAAATTTACAATTAATAAAAGCACATATGAATTAAATCTTGTTTTTTTATTATAGTGGGTTTTGTATCCGTTTTGTGAACGCAATAAGGTGCTCGAGGTTGTGTATTATTGTGTATAAATCTCAGGAAAGTGGTTTAACTGTACTCCACTGTATGTCGTGCCCAACAACACCACATTCAAAATAATGCTGCCCTCTTGTAGCTTATTGCTGTAACATAAATCAGGAAAATACATTATTTAATACTTCTATGATGACCTAGTCCTAATGATTACTACACCTGATTCCTGTTCCACACTTCCATCAGAATAAACACTGAGCACACGTTAATGTAGGGGAGAAGGTATAGTTCTTACATACCTGTATTAATTTGCTTTGTAATCCCACATTAGAGCCAACATTAGGTTTTACTTAGGATGCAGTTTCCTCTGATAAGTTGATGCTTTGTATTTGGAGTATGAGTTTAGGTGGAGAAAAGAGGCAGAAAGGGGAAATGGGTGGGAGTTTGAATTGAGCTGACTTAGTCCCGCCCCCACTCACCTGAATCAATCAGACTAGAGACACTGTGCTGATGCAAATCTTTGTAACTTCACTCTAAACTGTGTGATCTGCTTAATCTGGTCCAGGAGGGTCCTGATTTTAACATGGACACTGTCATTTTACACCTTCAGCAGGGTGAGTTTTAATCCTTTGACTCAAAGCTTTGAGACAGAGGTAAAGTAAAGGTACAGGTAGTCTTGGTGGCTGATTCATTTGAATGTAGGATTTATTCATTGAATATTTTTTGCATATTAAGGGTTAGAATTCAAATTTATTTTTTAAAAGTCGTGTAATCTTTTCTGAATTGACTGATTTTTTTGTGTGGTTACATGCACAGAAGAATGATGTAACCAGAGCATCAAGGCTCCAATCATTTACAAATCTGACCCTATGTTTCAGCATGTTGTGGTAAAAGCGGTCAGATCTCTATCTTTCTGAGTTCCACAGGTTTTAACTATATCTTCTGTTTATGTTTTCACAGTGTTTCTTTACTAAATGTTGAGACAAATCATTTTGTTGGTTTTATCTGTATGTGGGACTCAAATTTAGATATTAATACAGAGAGTTTAGAGTTTTTGATTGCAAAATAAATTTTTATTCCCGAATATTGATCAGATGTTCTGCATTAGATTACCAGAAAGTCTCAGATCAGTCCACATGCATATTTGCATCTTAAGCGTATCTGAAACTAGTTAGACCAGTTTAAGTGGTTTGAGACAGGGCTTGGCAATAGTTTTCGTATAATGATGAGGCGAGGGTCACACTGCAGAATATTGAAATGAAACATGGTACTAAATCTAATAAAGAGGAGATATTACTTTATAGTTACCAGTTTGTCTGTGTAATCAGAGGCCTGATGTCAACACAGCATTATGTGAATCTGCTGTACACTGAGTTTATAATAAAAATACTTACTTTGATCTTTGATAAAGCAATAAATTTCAGTGCAATTAGGAGGAACTATTCCTTATAATACAGATGTTATGTAAAGGCTGATGCTAGACACTTCTTTATGGAAACAGTTTGAGGAAGGCCCTTTTCTGTTTTAGCATGACTGTGCCTCAGTGGGGGGGGGGAAATGATCCATAAAGTCAGGTTCACACAAAATCCTGTTATCCTGTCCAACTGTGTCAATGTCTAATAAATTATTAGATAAATGTTAAAAATTTTCCACAGACAAAAATAAGGCTGCTTTGTGGTTTAATGACCCCACCATTTGTGTTTATTTAATTTTTCATGCACTTTTTTACTCTCTGGTTTTGATTTACTGTTCTGGACAGTACTACCAGCTGTGAGTTTTTCTGACCGTACTTACAGCTACGATGTATTTTTATTATTTTTTTCATACTTCATACTCATGTTAAACTCACCACAAATGATGGGCCTTTCATAGTTGGTTACCACCCTGTAGTTCCCTGGGCTTGATTCAAAACCATGTTCTTGTCCCACAGCTGGCAGAATCTGAGTTTGGACGAGTTTCCCACTCCAGACCTGCATCTGCGATTCAGTTCAGCATGAGTGCATGCATAATGGAACTTCAGCTTAGAAATTAATTCAGTACCTGTGAAAATTAACAGAACATGGTTATAGTTTTAACAATTATGTGTCTTTATCTACAGCTGCAGGTATTGTGTATGGAATGTAAATTCATCCTGCTAATGAACAGAAATACAATATAATCTTTTTATTGTATTGTGTGTGTGTGTGTGTGTGTGTGTGTGTGTGTGTGTGTGTGTGTGAGTGTGTGATTATTAACGATTTTGCTTTCAATAAACCCATTTATGAATCAAACCAATTTTTTTGATTATAGTATGATTGTAGTTTTATAAATGCAAAAAGGTACTCAAGGTTGTGTGTTATTGTGACTAAATCACAGAAAAGATTCCTGTGATTTATTTACAAAAATGCAGTCCTTTTGTACCTTATTGCTATTATTTGACTATATTGACCAGGCATCAGGAAGATTCTCTGAAGATTATTTGAATTCAAAGCATTAGATGTTTTACCATAGTGAAGCATCTACTCTATGTAATTTCAAATTTGTATCCTGGTGATAAATTTCTTGTTTCTTTTACCTTTTTTCATTACCTAAAACATGAATCACAAGTTCAGGAATTGCCTGCCATTCAGTGGTTCAGTTTCCTCCAAACTCTCTGGTGTTTAGTTTATTGTTATGATTCTGGAACATGAATCGCTCGGGGGAGATGCTTCCTCAAGTTTCCGTATGCTCTCAGACAAAGCATTCTGGGTAAACATCTGCTATATCCATTCGGATGTATGAGAGTGGCTTGGGATCCTTGTCCCCACACACAAATGGACTGGAAAATAATCACAATAAGGGGTTCTTTCAGGACACAATGTAATTTGTGAACTGATTGCATGCTGATGAATAATCAAGTCTTAATAATTAATATTTTTATGGGTTGTTTAGCCAATCAGATTTCAGGACCTATTTTGTAATAATGGTAACTTATGCCTCTTAATGTCCTTCATTCACAGACATGGACTCTTTCAGCACAAAAAACCTGGCGCTGCAGGCCCAGAAGAAACTCATGAGTAAGATGGCCACCAAGACGGTGGCCAACCTGTTCATTGACGACACGAGCAGTGAGGTCTTAGACGAGCTGTACCGAGTCACCAAGGAGTACACGCACAATCGAAAAGAGGCCCAGAAGATCATTAAGAACCTCATTAAGATGGTGGTGAAGCTGGGCGTGCTCTACCGCAACGGGCAGTTCAGCAATGAGGAGCTGCTGCTGGTGGAGCGCTTTCGCAAAAAGGTCCATACACTGGCCATGACTGCCGTGAGCTTCCACCAGATCGACTTCACTTTCGACCGCCGTGTTATGAGCAGCCTGCTAAACGACTGCCGTGAGCTGCTGCACCAGGCTATTAACCGGCATCTGACGGCCAAGTCGCATGCCCGTGTCAACCATGTCTTCAATCATTTCTCTGACTGTGACTTCCTGGCGGCGCTCTACGGCCCCACTGAAGTCTACCGTGCCCACTTGCAGAGGATCTGTGACGGCGTGAACAAGATGCTGGACGAGGGCAGCCTCTGACCCCTATGGTCTTATACCGTTATTTTTTTTGTACTGTATGTAAGCTTTTGGTATTATATATATGTGAGTTGATGTTCAGTCAAGTTGCCCCGAGGCAGCCCCTGACTTATTTATTCAGGAGGGGCTGAACGGCTGCAGGCTCTCCATGGCGATCCGACAGCCTCAGAAAGAGCTTTAAACAGGAAGGACATGACCCAGATTTGGCGAACGTGAATGGATTACTCAATATTTAACAACCCACAGCTTCCTAATCACATGAGCACTATAGCGCTTAATGAACGCCAGGGATTTTGCAGTTCGTCTTTGGCACGAGAGTGACGTTTCCATTCCACTCAGTCACATTCCGCCTGGGAAAATATCGCTTTGAACGCGGCCTCTAAAGACTCAAATGCAAACATTTTGTCTCCTATTCTTCTTTTATTGCTCGTGAGCGTCACACACGGATGTGGGGAGGATGAGAGCTTTATGCAGCAGAGGAACCGGTTTGCAATGTTTAAAAAGGTTGCCAAGCAGCTTGTCCTGACAATCACGCCTGTTTTTATTATTGTTATTATTTCAGCTCTGTGATGCAGTTCCTCTGCCGGAATGAAGAATTATTTTTCACCAAATACTGAGCCTTCTTTTACTAATTTTGGTTTTATTTACTCCTCAGCATTTTTCCCAAACACAGGAAACAGCATAGCAAAGATTTTGCCAAAGAGATAAAGCTGAGCCAGGAAAGCCTTGTTAGCCGCTCAGATCCAGCAGGGTTTAAGTTCCCCATGATTGTTCCTCTGTAAAAGTCCAGCAGCATTTCAAAAGGTGTGTGAGTGTTTGATTTGGACTTTTGTCATTTTCTGTGATTCTCCCCTCTGATTGATTCAAAGCCACTGTTTAATTCAGGCCCCTGTGAGGAGACCTCATTAGGAATCATCATCTTAAAAGCTGTAAGAGTGTTTGCTCTGTGCCTATCAAATACCTCTCTTTACTTATCTCCAAACCAAACATAGGTGTAGATGTTGCTCGCAACCTGAAGCTAAACAAACAGCATGGATGCACTTACAGGGATCTATTGTTCTCTTTGTGTACACCAGTTACCTCGCATTCGTTATAAAAAGCGATGGGCTGCGTCTGGCACTCAACATATTATTTCCTTTGTGTTGAGGTTTATTTGTTGGGATTTGAAAGTTGTTTCTGCAAATAAATGCACATTACAACATCGATGTTGTTCACTATGCATCCTGGTGATGTAGTACAAGAGAAGGAGGCAGGGATGGCACTTCAGATGGCTTTATTTTACAACCACAGCAATAGTTCCAGTTACTGCAGCAGCCATAGACACAGGGTTGTTTCCTGAACCTGTATCAGTTTCAGGTTTGTTGCATTTGATGCTGTTTCTGCTAATGGGCAGTAAGCCAGTGTCATTATCTCTTGATGGTAGATGGTGGTATTATTATCACACATGCAGCTAGATCTATTTTTGGGTGTGCAAAAAAATGTCACCAATACAGCTAGTGGTAATACAGGAATTGTTCCAGTTATATAGGAGAGTGGATTGAATAACAGCCGCTGCTTTTTAAAGTGACATTCTTTGCCTGCCGTAGCTGCTTTTGAGACATTGAATCAATTTGACCCTTTACCACTTTTAAAACAATGTTAATCCTGCTTTCTTGTTATTTATTTTGTATTATTTTTATGGCAATCTAGTGTTTAACTCTTCACATGTCACAGTTTTCATGGTAATTACCATCTATGATTGACTAACAATTTCCACCATTTACAGATTTGAGGTGGAGTGTTTTTTTTAAATTACAGTTTTGATAATGACCCCTTAATCCTATTTTACTGTTTTTGAGGAATGAGTCATTTCAGAATCTTTACAATTGGTGCTTTTAGGAACTGGCCCTGATTGCTATTTAATGCATATAACAGTTTACCACATTTGTAAACATATTTTATTTTTACTGCTCCTTAAATATTTAACTGATTTTACTTTCACATTTCAGTGATGTTATTCATTACTACCACAAATTTAAGAGATTTTTTTCAATCTTACAATTTATTGTTGGGATTTTCTTATTCCCGCTTTTTACTTTAGGAAGATTTTTTGTTTTTAAACCAGTAACTGCTTTTGGATATTAATTTATCGTTTACTGTTTTTGAGAATGTATTCCTTTGTACCTATTTTAGGAATTTTACCGTAACCCCCTATCGACATTGCCCCCGTAAAAATTCCATTGCTTTTAAACATCTGACTTCTCCAGCTGAGTGTAGGAGGTTGATGCAAATAAATACTTTAACCTGTTTTTAAAATGTTTTAATAAAGAAACGTCTTGCGTGAAGTTCAGAGTGAACTATTTTTTTTTTTTTTTTTTTACTTCTTGTCAGCGTAAAAGTCAGTATAATAACTCCAGTGAGGATGATGTCACTTGTTAATGGGAACACAGGCATATATTTAACTCATTTTTACAAATAATAATAATGAAAAACATAATTAAGAGATACATCTGGTCTGATTCTGAAATAAAACTGCTAAACCAAAGTGTTTTAATTTACCCATCAGTCACTGAGCACATCTCAGGACTGAGGCTTGTCGCCACACAGAGCTGATGGAAAAGGATTTTGGAGCCTGAGCGCTCTTTATTCAGGACTTCAGCAGCTTAAGGGATTCTTTTTTTCAATGTTTGCGGTGTTTTACTGCACAGATAATTACGTCCATTTCCGTTTGAATTAGTTTTATTCCTCATGTGTGCCTTTACTTTTTCATAACTGCTGTGTATATAAACAAAGTATATATAAAGGAAACCTTATTTTTAACTATTTTGTCACTTGTCTTTTTTTCCCCTGCTCTCATAGAGGTCTAATGGGGGCTAAAATGACTTGTCATACCAAAATTAATCCCTCTAATCCCTGAACAGGGGAACGAAGTTGTACAGATGTGAGTCGCTTGCTTGGGTAAATTGGGTCAGGAACTGACTGGCATGATGCGATATGATTGCGGTTACAGTGCAGCAGGGGGGAGTGAGTGTGTTTGGAGAAGCTTTGAGCTCTGGGTCAGTTCCAGTCATAGAAACATAAGCAGAATTGAAAAATTGTAACGTATGAGGAACTAGGACCACACATCAAAACGTGTCTGGAATTGAAACAGGAGTCAGACCCGCTGACAGACAACGTCTCTTCATTTGATTCAGTATAGTGGGACTGTCAACAGTGCAAAAGGAAAGGGATTTTTGGGGTAAAGAATGAACAGTGCAGACAACAAGCCTCTTATATGGGGGGGGGGGGTTTGCACCGAAGCACCCGTTTATTATTCCCCTCACGGCTTTCCAATTCCCCCACTGACATCCTCTCCATCCTGTTTGCCGATGTCTCTTCCCTCCAGCTGCTGCTGCTCGAGATGTGACAGTTACCTGAGACTCTGTGTCTTAAGAGAGGCAAATTCTTATTGTTTTTCTTTAACTCCAGGAGCGTCCTCTGAGAATAGGAGAGACGGGTGTGTTTTTATTGAGTTTAAAGTAGAAAGGAAAATCTGAACGTGACACAGACACTCCTGCTTACTCAAGTTAATATTCTGTACGGGAAGTTTGCGACTGTACAAACAGCAAGGTCAGAACCAACACGCTGGAGTCGGAACAGCTCGAGCTGCTCTTTTGTTCCCAGGATGTCTCGCTAAGACTTATGAAGTATAAAGTCACCTCTCCTGCTGGTCATCGTTTGGGCCACATGGTACCTTGGGAGCAGTGTAATAATGCAACAGCATATGAAAACAGTTTAGGGAAGGACCACTGCTGTTTTTAAAACACCTAACTGGTCTCACAAGTGCTGGAAATGTTATGTTCCATCCGTATACTGCTCAGTGGTATTCGGTCCTATCCCAGGACATCATGGACAGGTTGCCAACTCCTAGCTGGTCAGACACACAAACACAGGGATGCTCAAATTAAACTTCTGGCCAGTAAGGCATCTTCAGCTCACCAGACTTCAATCTCCGTGGCCTGAGCAAAAACATTTATAGAAATGTGGGGAGAACATGCAAATGCCACACAGAATGAAGCAGCTTAGAAACCTTTAGTTGAAAGGCAAGGGCACTGACCATAACTACCATGTCGACCTGAATTGATACTGTAGAAAGTAAGAAACTTGTGAATGAATAATAATTGTGTATAATTAATGGTTTGCAATATGTCATGTTTGGTGTCTATGAAATCCCAACGTCACAGCGGTCAACAGTTTATCATGTACATGGTTCCAGGAGTGCTGTAGCGTTCTGTTGAGATGTTTGGTCTATAATGTTTCATGAGAATATTTGGTATGTGGATTCCACAGTTGTAGACAACTCACAATTGTCTTAGCACAATGACACAAAGGGCATTGGAGACCAAACAAAAGGCATTCACACCTT
>JAOUQT010059139.1:0-20823 GCA_025769995.1 Xyliphius kryptos | reverse complement strand
GATAGATTGGCGCCCTGTCCTGGGTGTATCTGCCCAGCGCCTGAGATGTTCTCCCCTGGATGGGCATGGGGAACCCCCCTGCGACCCTAATAAAGGAATATGCGGAAGAAAATGAATGAATGAATAATTAAGAGTATCCAGTGATGTACATGACAAAAATATACAAAAAAGGAAATGTATTGTGTTTTTTTTTTTAACCCCAAGACATGGTAACAGAAATCGTTTTTTTCTTTGGAAAACCCGATCCACTTTTGCAAATCCTGCCAAAACTCAGAGTGCCAAATATGGGCATAACTTACAAGGAGCCAACTACAAATGACGACACGACTTCAGCGGTCGATTGATTTTCATGGTTTACATACATAAATATGGAGATTTAGCAGAGCCATAAAACCAATAAGCAGTTTCAAAATCAGGCCAAATACAAAAACACACTGCACTCCTGACAATGTTTTATTGAACAGGCATTCTTTAATCCATATTTACTTTAAAGTCCTCAGAAACTATCTAAATATTATTACTTATTCATCCTTTATGTCCTTAAATTTTTATTAACACTTCATCTTATTTTAAAAGTGTAAAAAATAACAAAGGGTCCAGCCTGTGCTTCACTGAGTCTAAATGCTAACCATGACATGAGACTGTGTTTCTGCAGGAAGGAATTTAAGAAATGTCTCTATTGTGAGATGAAAACTCCAGAGAAAGTTTCAGACCTTAAAAAATGTGTGCCAAAAAAAGCACCACTGAATTTAGTCGTTGACTTTCCCTGCTTGTGAGTCACATGACTCGCAGAGACATTTTAATGATATGTTCATTGTGTATGTCAGCATACAAAACAATAGATTCTAAAGCTATGGATTGAAGCTGAATAGATTATGAAAATATGTACAACTGTTACATTAAATGCACGGTCCCTCATATCACTTCATGTAGAACTTTTTCATGAATCTAGCATGGTCACCCAGCTTTTAAAGAACATACCCAAGCATTTGGAAATATAAAGACAATTTTGTGTAGACCTGTAACTACACTGCTGTCAATAACAGTATAAAACCAAAAGTATGAACTTTAACTTGTTACTGAACTTGTCTCTGAAAAGATTGGATGTACTTATACCTTGAGTCGTTCAATGCTTGCTAGTAAAAATACAAGATATCTTACATATATTATTTTGTTGCATATATATTCTTTACATAAATACATTAAAATTCACAAGTTAATTCAAGATCCAATAATTTACTGTGTGCGCGCGCGCACTATTCCAATTTATTCCACACACATATTAGTGGTTATGAATGGGGCTAAAGATAATGGCATTCTTTAAACTAGACCACAAAGCTGGAACTACATAATCACTTATAACATGTTTTGTTCACTGTACAGTAACATTAATATTCCTTATTGTGTGTAAGAAGCTTGGTCTGAACTCAATTGTTAGGAATGTTTCAGATGTACTGTATGCTGTGTATACACATCTATGTGGAAATGCAAGTGAATTTATATGTGATTTTTTTCCATTAATTTTTTATGTTAAATGTACATTTTTTATTGAACAACATAATTATATACACAAAAGTATTCACTCACCTGCCTTGACTCACATATGAACTTAATTGACATCTGATTCCTAATCCATAGCGTTCAATATAACGTCGGTCCACCCTTTGCAGCTAGAACAACTTCAAGTCTTCTGTGAAGGCGGTCCACAAGGTTTAGGAGTATGTTTATGGGAATTGTTAACCATTTTTCCAAAACTGCATTTGTGAGGTCTCCTCTCTAATTCATCCCAAAGATGTTTAATTGTGTTAAGGTCAGGACTCTGTGCAGGACAGTCATGTCTTTATGGGTCTTGTTTTGTGCACTAGTGCACAGTCATGTGGGAAGGAGAAGGGGCCAGCTCCAAACTTTTCCCACAAAGTTGGACACAATGTCCAAAATGTCAGACAAGTACCATTTCTCTGGCAACCCCCTAATCCAGACTCGTCCATCAGATTGCCAGATGGAAACTCCAGAGAATGTGTCTTCACTGCTCTAGAGTCCAGTGTCGGCGTGCTTTACACCACTGCATCCGATGCTTTGCATTGCACTTGGTGATGTATGGCATGGATGCAGCTCCTCAACAATGGAAACTCAATCCATGAATCTCTCTGAACACTGTTCTTAAACTAATCTGAAGGCCACATGAAGTTTGGAGTTCTGTAGTCATTGACTGCTGAAAGTTGGTGACCTCTTCACACTATATGCATCTGCTGACCCCACTCCATTAGTTTACATGGCTCACCACTTTGTAGGTGAGTTGCTGTCGTTCTCAAACACTTCCATTTTCTTATTATATGGTTGACAGTTGGTTTCGAGTAAATTATTTTACAAATGTTTTTAAAAACAGTTTGCAGTCCTAACAATCTTTCACTCCTGTGGCCATGGAAGTGATTGGAACACCTACTTCTAATTAATTGGATGGGTGAGCAAATACTTTTGGCAATGTAGTGTATTTATGAATCCAATCAAATTTTGAAATTAACGTGCTGTTTACAACACAAGTTTTAAATTTAGGATGAAGTCATATAAAAGTATAAACAATTTATAGAATTTTGAATTTATACCCTCGAATATAAACATTTAACTTATATATATTTTTACATATAGGTAAAGTATATATCAATGCAATATAATATGATTTGATCTAATCACAAAACCTTAACAGACTCTTGCCTGACTGTCTGATATTTATTTTATTTATTTCACACAAAACATTCAGCACAAAAACAGTATAATCAATTTGAGTTAACGAGTAGAATGTAGAAACAGCAGCAACTGTAATAACTGATTAAAATTCCAACAAGTCATTTGAGATGAACAATGTTTTTGTAAATAATGATTTGTGTCATTTAATTACTATAATTATGGGATTAATATAATACAATATATTAAATGGAAATATCTGAATATTTACTTAAGCATAATAACCATTGATTTGTACATAACACAGTTTAAAATGCTTCCAATGATTCTTTTATTTAACTAAATAAAATCTAATTGAAAATGATATTGGCTGCAGAAACAACTTATAAAAAGCACAAAGTAAAACTGATTTAAATGCTAAAACACCTGTTTCCACTGACAACTGGTGTTAGTTGATCTGATTTGAACCTGGTGGGTGCAGATAGACTGTTAAACTTTTCTCTGTATTCCACTCACTGTTCATCCAATTCGCCCCAATATCCTCCTGGTGTCATTACATTAATCTGTTGTAACAAAACACAATTCCCAAAAGCTTAATAAGATAGGGATTATTTTAGGCGCTTATCCCATTATGCACAACCTTAGCTATTTGGCAGGGGCATCTTGGAGGAAATGTACAGACTGGAACAGGTGTCAAAAGAAGGCAAGCCTAAAAATACCCAAGTTATATCGTCAGAGCAGACAGGAGAAGTGGGAGAAAACAAACAACTCTAAAGGATTAACATCTTCAGGAGTTGAAAGGAAATCACATTAAGGTTCTTACTGCGTGTCACATTGGTAAATCGACATGCTCACTGAGAAGAGTAAATATAACTTGGACTACAGTTTGCAAACAAGATGCAAGACTGGGTCTTTTAAGGCCAGTGCTACTTTAATAAATAAATCTGATGAATAAATAAATCTGTATAAAAGGATAATTTAAAAAAAATCCAAAGTTCTGTACGTTTTTTAAGGTTACACATGGCGCAATTTATTTTAACGCTTAAGCAGTTTCAGGTGCAAACAATTATTCTCTGAAATAATTACATCTCTGTAGTACCTTTGAGAAATGATGTAAATGATGCTGATGACACGCTAGTCTAAAGGGTCACCATAATCCCACCTGCTGTCCAAAAATAACCTCTTATAGTTGGAAATTTAATAATTAGCTAAAGGAGTACAGCAGTGTGGACTGTACCTTGGGTGACAACTTTTACTTTCATTTCTGACTGTGAATATCTCAATTTATAATAACAAACCCTCAATGTAGTTTAAGTAAGCAAACCAAATGACCAGGGAGATCTGATAATGACTCTGGCACCAGCAAGCCCTCATCAAATTTAAAGCCCTTGACCCCTGCTAATTAAACACTTTCCCTGAGGTCACCACTTTTTAAAAGATGATGTTTACTGTAAATGACACTTTTGCACAGGGTTTAATCAGGTGTCACCTTCTGATAATGATTTGGATTTGCAACTTTTCTAGCCTTCTTGTCTAATCTTTCTGATGTCCGCACCCGTTTAAAATTATCAGGAAAATAACAGGAATGTATAATAGCCCACTTGTTACCTCCAAGTGTGAACAGAAGTGACGTGTGAACAGGATCTTTAATGGCTTCATCCTTAAACTTTCAGAGGCCTCAGGATATAGGGATGTTGGCCCGATCCATTATTACAATTATTAAATTATAGGAGAATTATAGGACAATTATTATTTTGCTTGCATGTTTGTAATCCTAATAATTAAGAAATCAAAGCCTGATATGACCAAAGAAAAGAGACCAGTATTTAATATTGGCAATCTGGTGATGGGAAAAAAACCCCTCATCAAACAAGTGATTTTAGATTTAACATATATATATTAAATCTGCTTTAAAATGCATTAAGCGCATGGCTGTGTGCGTGAGTGTGTACCCAACGATGGATTGGCACCCTGTTTTGGGTGTATCTGCCCAGCGCCCAAGACGTTCTCCCCTGGATGGGCATGGGGAACACCCCCTCGACTCTCATAAAGGAATAAGCGGAAGATAAAGAATGTACAAAATGCATTAAAATGCATTTATTTTTAAATAAAAGTTTAATTTGTTTTACAGCAGTTTTGGTCCTATAAATAAAAAAAAAAGTTTTAGATTGAATTATTACTTATCATATAGCCTTTTAATACACACACATATATATATATATGCAGTAGTATATAAGCCTATAGTAATTTAGTTAATTTAGTATAGTATATATAATTATTTGGTATTATTTTATAGATTTTGATTGGTTTTTTTGTGTGGATCTAATAGCTAATAAAAAAAAATCAAAGCTATACATATATATATATTTTTTAGAGATTTAGAGACAAAAACCAGAGCTGAAGCCCAAGGGTCAGGATGATGTTCACTTAAAACAGTGCAGCTTTTCTCTCATTGTGGCCTTTACAGAAATAAAAAGTATGTTGTTGTTTTTTTACAAACTTAAAAAGACTTTCTTTTCTTTCCAGCAGTGGATGATTCCTGCGCCCTGAACGCCGACAGGGTTTAGAAATAGCGACGTCTTGAAGGCTTAACCCATCACACTCCCCATATACGGGCATATGGACGATGAAAAGCGGAGCAGCAGCGAATCACCGGGCAGATCCATAAAAAAGACGGGGCACTGCTGAAGGAACGAGCGGGGGCCCTTTCCAAAAAAGTATTGGATGTCTTGAGGAATTCAGCCGCCCCCTGGTTGAAGTACATATTTGACAGGGTGCAGGGGAAGACCGCTTGCACTCCAGCTTTGCCTTCAGTCCGGCACAGACGCTCCGAGCTTAGGACCTTCTTTCGGGAACCTTAATTTTTTTGTGTGGGCCGGAAAGAAAAAACACATAAGCAGCCATGGATGCCATTAAGAAGAAGATGCAGATGCTCAAGCTCGACAAGGAAAATGCCATGGACAGAGCTGAGCAGGCTGAATCCGACAAGAAAGCAGCGGAGGACAGAAGCAAGCAGGTCGGGGAATTTAAAAGTTACTAAAAGTTTTTAGTAGAAACACAAAGATCATCTTCTTCTTACTAACGCGGATTATACCGTTTGTGGATTATGCATAGAAGATTGGCATGGAATTATATAGTCCACAACCTGCTTCATGTTAATTACGAAGAATATATAAATGCATAAAAAAGAATACTTAAAGGTTCTTTTGTGGTTTGGCGCTCTTGGTGGCATGAAAGCTGCATGTTCCTTACAAGTTCCTTAAAGAATTTGTAATGGCTCTTTGGTTTAAACCCGTGGATGAAGCTTGAAAATTGCTTTGAGGAACCTGTATCTCATCCTGAAGGTTCCTCCAAGCATGTAAAGAGTTCTCCAGGGTGCCTCCAGCACTTCAGCGCTGATTGAGGTTCTGCCTCCACAGATTCAAACTGAAGTATCAGTTTAAAGATCCTTAATCCTTACAAATAAATGTAAAGAAATGTGTATCTACTAAGTCATTTATTTCAGAGGAACTGAGTGATTGAAGGGTGATTAATTCATATAGTGTCTCCTGTAGGTCCAAGTGTTTGTGGATGCATGTGGTGATTGTTGATGCAATAAAGTGTTTGGTTTGCGTGCATGTGTAGTTGGAGGATGAGTTGAGAGAATTGGAAAAGAAATTGCGCATAACCGAGGACGAGCGTGACAAAGTGGTAGAGGAGTTCCAAGCCGCCGAGGAGAAGCTGCTGACTGCTGAAGAGGTGGCCACCAAGGTATCCCCTGTGCCTGTCTGAGTCTAATCACCCTCTCTTTTTCTTTCTTTCTGTCTGTCGGTTTGGCTGTCTGTCTGTCCCTGCTGTCTCCTTCACACCCCACACATTCTGCTCCCTGCTATTCACCTGCCGGCACCTGTGCCCTCTATCCAAACCTCCCACACGCTCAGCTTGAGGATGACTTAGTAGCACTGCAAAAGAAACTGAAGGCCACAGAGGATGAGTTGGACAAGTATTCCGAGGCTCTTAAAGATGCCCAGGAAAAGCTGGAGCTGGCAGAGAAGAAGGCCACAGATGTAAGTATAAGAAGTGAAGGATCACCTGCGCCAAATGCTCACTGCTTCACACAGCATTCTTTTCTCCACCACATCTCCTAAGTAGACCTGTGCAAAACGACAGCTGCCCTTAACTAAGCTATTAGTCTTAGTAAAACTCTGTCGCTTTCCACTGGTTGGTTTAATTATAACCCATGTAACTCTGAGAGGTTTTTGTTACCACTTAGAGCCAGGTTAGAAACTGAACTAGCATACTGCACAGTATTCCAAAATAGAATGTCGGTTTGGACTTAGCCCTAGACTTGGAGACATAGCTAAGGCTGCTGTAAGGCTGGAGTGTCAGCCTGTTAAATTTAGCCTAGAGCTTTATATGGTAAAGACTCAGAGGGCAGCTCCTTGGGCTGTGTCTTCTGAGAACATAAGGACCTGACTGATCTTTCCTTGGAGCTGTAATCTAAATGACAGTCATTGTATAAATCTTATGCAAGCCTTTAAAGCCTTTTAGGTCTTTTGACCTGTTTTATTCCAATCCACAAGCTATAAAACTAGCTCAATAACAAATAAAATCGAAGTTAAATCTTAATACAGTTTTTTGATGGGGGGGTGGGGGTGGAGGGTTGTGCTAAAACAGCATGAGCAGCATAATTATGAGTAAATTAATGAATATATATAGAGATAGATAGATAGATTAATCGAATATTGATACATTTTTTTATTGTTTTTTAATTAGGCTGCAGGACACATTATATAGCAAATAGATTCAAAAAAAAATTGCCCCTTAAAATAACAATTAATGTAGAATCATTGATATGTGTTTGAAGTTTTGTTCCTGGATTAATCAGAATGTGGCAATAGTGTCAAATGATTGACATTGAGAAAATGTCAATATGTAATCTTTACACGTTTTTACTGTAAAGTTTGTAAATAACGTGTAAAGATTGCAGTAAAATTATATACACTGCTTAAAACAAATGACATAGCACCAGAATAAGTGTTAGGATTTTTTATACTATATAAGTACTAAGCATTCACTCAATTCCTGCCGTTTCCTTCATAACCAGGAGGATAGATTCATACTGTTGCATTATGGCGCCACCTTCGGGCCATATGTTTAATGGCAATAATCTGATGATAAAATGACGCTTTGATATGATCCAATTTATTCATTCCAACTATCTTAACTATAATTCATATAGCAGATGATTTCTTTCAACATTACAGATTGAGTGCTAAATGAAAAATGTTAATCAAAATCTAAATTTGGATAAATGGACTGAGTGGAATGTGTTTAATGGAACAATAGAGAAACATCTTTATTTGATGTAAGTTATTCCAGTATTAGTTATTGTTGTATTTTATTGTTTAAACCTTGTAAAACAGGAATGGATTAATTAGCAAAAGGTCTGTGAATTTTAATATAGACGACATACAAAATACTCTAATTAATAATTAAGGGTGTGTTTAATATTTAATTATCCCTAACAAATCTCTGACTGCTAATTTAAAATAATAACTTATTATTATATTATAGGTAGATTAAAAATTCAGTTAAAGGTTAAGTTAAATTGCCATTGTGTTTAAATCAAGAACATATCCGTGCGTTTTAGAAATATGTATGATTCCAGCATTTTAAAAACAGTTTGGGAAAGGTTGACATACCCATCTTTAGGTTTAGTGGAAAAATGCGTAATTCTTTGCACAGTACTCTCCCCTTAACTCCATCTAACATCTTTGTGATAAACTAGAATGGAGATTGTGAGCCAGAACTTCTGATCTAATTTTTTCCAAAAGTGTGCAAGCTCTTATAGCTACACAGAGGAAATCAACCAAGAATAACCTGTTATAAAAGCTACTTTGTTGAATGTTGTAGGTGTCCCAATACTTTTCAGCTTGGCAAAACGTTATTAACTGGTAAAATACAATTAATTGATTCTTTTATTCATTATCTTATGGCGCCAGTCATATTGCTGAGCACGCACTTACTCATAGACACACATAAACACACAGAATCTATATTTTTTTAAACTGTGATCCATATTTTTTAAAACCGGAGAATCTGGTGGAAATTCACATGGATCACTAAGACCCTGTGCCTCCCACTGCTAAAATATATTATAGTTTGTTTTTTTTTTAACACAATAGCATCCCATGAACATTGTGTTTTTACATCATACATAGTTTTATTATATAATGTTAGATTAATATATCAGCATTATTAGTAGTAGTAGTATTAGTAGTAGTATTTAATTGCTGGGCACACACTATATTTATATAGGGGCATTTAGAGGAGCCAAGTTATCCATATTTTTCGGACAGTGAGAGAAAACCAGAGAATCCAGAGGAAACTCGTGCAGATACACCCAGGACAGGCCGCCAATCCATCGCTGGACACACACTCACTCACACAGTCACACCATACAGGACAATTTAGAGCATTCAATTTACCTTCATGTATTTGGAATGTGGGAGGAAACCGGAGAACCCGGAGGAAACCCACACAGACACGGGGAGAACATGCAAACTCCACCCAGATAGGGATTCGAACTGGGAATCCCAAGTGCTGAGAGGCGAATGTGCTAACCACTAAGCCACCGTGCCGGCTACATTGAAGTTGGAATACAAAATTATATATAGATTTATGTATTATATATACATAATGTAATGCTAACAAATTGGTCAAATATGTAACTTATTATAAGAATTAAGAGTAATGGATTGTCAAACGTTTTTATTTTAGCTTTACACTTACCCCAAAAAAGGAAAAAATGCACAATTCTAAATTTTGTATAAGGCTGTTAAAGTAACCCTTCAATTTCAACACAAATGTTTCAAAATGAAAATAGTATTATGAGGATAATGAATTATGCTCTTCAAGAAAGGTTACTGCAGAGCAAAATAAATCAATCCCATAATTTTGCAAAGGATTTAAATTTCACTGAATCAAAATATATTTTTGTGTCATTAATACCTACAGCAATATCTGGTATGACAGAATTATTAGTGGTCTGAAATTCACTCAAACAAGAACGTAATGAAATCTAGATCTGCGCATGCGCAATTCGGTCTACAAATTATGTCCCGCCTCTTCCGTAACAGATAGCGCTCTGACACACACAGACTCTCTCTCTCTCTCTTACACCCACACACACACACACATACACACACACACACACTCTCAAATGCATGAACAACATTAACTCTTTTAAATCAGTGTGGTGCTGCGGGGAAGCAGTATGCTCGATCGAGGATGACGAGGTCTGCTTCGCACCACAATTTGCTTAAATCTGTGGTAATTGTTTAAAATTTCTTAAAAGGTCTCTTCTTGATACCCTTTGAAATCTAACCTTTGTTAAAATAAAGCGTTGTTAAAAGTCAAAAAAGTCACGCACTCACATTTGAAAGTATTTGCTCTAATTTATAATAGTGTGCGTGCTTATAACAGTGTGTATGTGAGACATTATAATAGTATGTATGGGCGATTTCAGTGATGTGTGTGCGTGCTAATAAAAGTATGTATGCGTGCTTATAACAGTGTGTATGTGAGACATTATAATAGGATGTACGCGCGATTTCAGTGATGTGAGTGTGTGTGTCATAAAAGGTCACAGACACAAGTAGTGAAAGTCAGGTGCAGGTTTATTAGACCAAAGCTTTGTTAGAAACCTTCCAAACATAAATCCGGCTCTATGACTTAAATGAACCAAGCAAACAATCCAAAAACACAATCCAAAGTCCATATACCAAACACAAAGTCATAGGTCATAACAAACTAGACAATAACAAGAGTAATAGAGCTCAGAATTGTAGGACACAACCAAATACAAGACCTTGCAGGGATTCTAAAGACCCATGTGCTTAAATACAAAAAATGGCCACCTAACAGAAAGCTGAGTAAAACTGGACTAGAGTGGAACTACCTGTATTAGACCAGACCTGACAGCATGCTTATAACAGTGTGTATGTGTGCTTATAACAGTGTTTATGCATGCTTATAACAGTGTGTATGCGCGACATTATAATAGTATGTATGCACGATTTCAGTGATGCGTGTGTGTGCGTGCTTATAACTGTGTGTGTGGGTGCTTATAACTGTGTGTGAGTGTGCGTGCTTATAACTGTGTGTGTGTGAGTCTATGGCGTCAAAACGGGTCCAAAAGTTTTGAGAACTCAAAAACAGAATTCGTAAGCAATTTTCTTCGTTGCACATTTTTGCGCTTTTCATTTTCATTTCTCAACTAACCGATGCATTCGTTTGTAGAATATTATGTGGTTAAATGGTGTTCTTCTATATAGTCTATAAACTAAAACACCTGCTACAATCTTAATAATGCAATTTACAGCAGCTTTTAAATAATTGAACATTAACTGAATATATTAGTATTGTAGCCCTTTCACAGTGTAACCCTGTTAATACATGACAATACACTGATGTACACACAGGGTATTGCTTCACATTTGACATGCCAGACATTATTGACAGATTGGCAGAATAATCCATTTCACACATATGCCCCATCATCTCTCTTTAAACACATCATCACTTCTGTAACAGTCTCTAATCAATTCAGTCCGGGTCTGTCAGAGGATGGAGGAGGGGCCATAGTCAGGCCATGCGGAACAGCAGCAGCTGTGTCTTGGTAATTTGGAGCCCCAGCGGTACTCTGCAATGCGTAACAGAGAATTTTGTTTACATTTTTCTTTGGGTCTCAATGACAATGGAATTATATGTAAAGAGGAGATGTGTTGGAACCTTAATGTCAGAAAGGAAAAGCTGCAGTGACTGCACAAAACCCTAAAAGTTAGATTCTACAATTCAATTACCTACTGACTTTGGGCCCAACATATTCCTACAGATGACTGTAATGCATTATTAAGTACATGCTGAGGAATGGCAAGGTTAAAGCAATGCTTTTAATCTTATCAGGTCATTTTCAAATCATCTGCCATGTTTGGCTCAATGCAGTTCAAATATGAAGTCTAAAGATTTCATTCTGCCGTTAAAACTGACGTGCTATCTGTAAAAATACTAAATAATTTGTGTTTCCTTTCTTAAGACCTAAATTGGATGATCACTAATGATTTCCATTCTATCTTAACAACTAAACTGTCACATTCAATGTAAAAGTAAGTCAATTACTAGACCTATTTTTGTCCAATATATAATTGTTTAAAAGATATGCTTGCCCGGTGATAGTGGTTAGCATATTCACCCATCAACACTAGGGACCCAGGTTTTAATCCGGTTTCCTCCAAAAGTCCTAAAAACATGAATTTAAGGTCAAATTGGCTGTTCTTAATTAACCCTATATAGTGTGTTTGAAAAAATTTTTTTTACATAAAATTGCACCAGGTGCACACTGCACTGCATGCAAAGCAAGTCAGATGTGTCAGTGTTTACTTATATCTAAAGTATATGTATTATTCCTTTTTAAAAATTGATTTTGCCACTTATGTGAACCTTTAACTCAAATTACAACATAAGGTGCAATTCAGTTATATATTTTTTTCTTTGTTTAAAGTATTTTGCTACTCAGACATTAAACATTCATGATTCCAACATTGTGTTGATGAAGCAGCACAAAAAATCTTCACAGAATCCTTCAGCTCTTCGGATTAAATTGTCTGTGGGGTTCTGAAAGAACCCTAACAAGATCAAAGACTTCATAAAGCATATAATACAGTTTGATTTTTAACAAACACCCTCATATTACAGTGCCATAGACCCAACACCTCATATTCCTTTAGAAAACAGTCTGGAAATATAGATCTGCATATTCCCACTACCACACTTTTCCTCTTCTTTCGGTTGGCTTGTTTCAATGCATCCATCACTCTTATAGAATTACGATTGCACTGCTCAGCAAGTGGCCCTAAATCGGTAGCTTGAGCCATCGCAGTCTGCTCCCGTAGGCTGTGCATAGACGATGCCCAAAGAAGCATAACCAAGGTACCCATAGATGCCTTTGAAAATGGAGACGTTACAGAGAGATCGCAGAGACCTGACTGAATTCTGCTGAGATGGCAGTGCTGCCTGCACTACATTAACACTGTTTGTTGTGCACTACATTACAATAGTACAGGAAAAAAGGAACAAGCCTCTCGTGCAGACGCAATGATACTGATCCCTAGGTGTTGATGCCTCTGAAGCAGAAAGTGGTCCAACAATTTAGAGCATCATGATGTTGAGTTGACACGCATTAAAGATTCTATTTCATGTAATCGTGCCTCCCGATGTCCCATTTTATTATTTTCTGGTTAGCTTTTCAGGACGCATTTTTTTATTGTGCCATTGTGATTCTAACAGTCTGCTCAAAAAAAATGAAACATGAAAGTAACTCAGCTGTCTCTTATTACTGACTAAAACAAGTAAAACCATGTTTATGCAACTGGATAGATGTCCTTCTAGCTGACAAATGTATTACAATGACAAACTGATGGTTAATATTACTATAGAAGTTAGCTATTGGTATTTTTGGAAACAACAAAGAAAAAAAAAAATGTTCCAAAATGAGTCATAACCATGCAACAGAAACGACTGTATTTCTTACACAAAAGATGCCAACATTGCAACCACTGATCTGAGGCTTGCAGTGTTATGCTTTAAGTCTACTGACAATAACACCACTTCAAGAACAAAAAACATCGGTAAAATTGCCCCAATAATCCACACTTCCTAGAGAAGATAAATGTTTGTATAGCATGTTAAATTGAATTCCAAGTTAAATGAAGTAGAAATGATGTATTTGGGCCATTTAAGCCTTTATAAACTTTACAAATGTTTTCATTCTCAATTGTTCTTAGAGTAACTGTTTTAATGCAGACCAAAGCTGTAAGCTCTCTGTTGATTCTGTTTGATAGCCATCTGTCTTGCTGGCAAAGGACTACTGTTATTTTATTACTTTCAATTTGCTCTTTTAAAAGACAAGGCAAACTTAATTACAAATGAGGACTGGATGTTTTAGTTCAATTTCACACAGGGTAATAAATGTACAGAACAAATGAACCACACTGAATTGAGATGGGAAGAAACACAAACGGAGAGGAGCCTTACAAAGAAAAAGTGTAAGGTTTATTAGAAATTGCCACAGTTTTTCAAGCAAAGGTCATTTCATATGATCATTATTTAGCCAGGTAATCTGTAATGCCAGACGCTATTAAATGCTGAAATTCCCTCATGAAATTAATGATTCAATTTTTGCCATTTATATTCTAGATTCTTGAATGTGCACATGAAGAAAAACATTTATACTTTTCTACATGCAAATTTAGTATTCTTAAAAAAAAGACCAAGACTAAAAACTTGTTCAAACCTAACACAGATCAGACATTTTGCTCATGAGGTTTCCTTACAGCTGTAGGCATGGTACTGAGGAGCTACAATCCAGAAACCCCCCTTACTACTGGGTATTTTTGCCTTTTTAGTTTTGTTCCTTAACAGTGTTTGCTGTACTGCACTGAATTCTAGTCGCTTTTTAAATAAATGTAATCATTTTTAACTACTGCTCATGTTGAGAACTATGGCCTCAGTGTCATGTTCCTACACTGACAACCTCTGTGAAATTTTATTAAAGCAATAAGGCATGAGAGGGCGTGAATTATTGGAAATAAATCTTGGAAAAGACATGTTGGTCATGACGTGAAGCGGCGTGCCGTTACACCACTTTCCCCTAATTTATTCACCGTCAAGTGCCTTATTGCTTTTATAAAGTTATAAACTACAAAACTGGTCTTTCACAACTTAATATGATCCAATTTCTAAAATGAATGCTGATCGCTGAGTAACGGGTTTCCATTTTTTTAACAACCAAAATACTGCCATCTAGAGGACAAATTAAAATATGCAGTTTAGAGGTGAGCATTATTGGTATTGGTAGACATAGAAGATGCCTTGAGAATTTCACTGTATATCTAGGAAATACAGGAGAAGTAAAAGATCGTTTCTCTATATCCACAGGTAAAGAGAGAAGAGCCACTGCGACCGGTCGTGCCCGCCAACAAAGCCAGACAAACGGCTCAGCCAATCAGATTTAAGGACTGGATCTACTGTTTTATAATATTATTTAAGGATCAGTAAGATTATTCAAAAGAATGAGGGAAAAAAATGCTACATTAGATCATAGCATTCTAAATTGCTTGTACACCAGGGTTATCAACTAACCCCAAAGGTAAAGTGCATGCCATTGGTACACCACGAAATTAATGTGTGTAACATATCTATAAGTGCAAAAATACTGTTAAGAATTTTCCATAACCGACAAATGCAATAAAAGCAGTCATAAAAACAAAAAAACAATACTTAGGCCTTGGGGTTTCTAACTTTTCCGGCCTTCTCACTCTGCTGTCAACTCAGCAAAGCTGCACATATGGGCCAATGTTTTTTAAATTATGTAATAAATTATTTTATGCAAACCCCTTTCAACCACAAGACAGGAAGCCAAGAGTAAAGACAAACAAACAGCGGAAAAAACAATGGACAAGTGGTTTAGGTGAGGCCATTATTTAAGATAAATAGACGATGAGGTCATATTCCTCTTGTTTATTGGTCACTGGAGCATTCGGTCAGCATGCCCCAGCAGAGGCCTGAGAGCTCAACACTGCACAAACATTAGTTAGGTCCTAATCCTCTTAAAAGAATCCCAGTACAGTACTGCTTCCAGTGAGATGTCCCCCACTTTCAATCTAGGCTTCCCTGGTAGCACACACGAATGGGTCCAGTCTTAAATAACAGGCAGGACCTGCTTTGGGACAGGGATCTTTCTAACCCTCACCTAGTAGTTAGCGGAGTCCCGCAGGGATCAGTACTCGGACCTCTCCTCTTTTCATTATACGTCATCGCTGGGCACTGTCATTAAGGCACATGGTTTTTCTTACCATTGCTATGTTGATGACACTCAGCTTTATTTGGCTTTTTCCCCTGACAACATCTTAAATTAAATCTGGCAAAGACCAAGTTACTTTACCCAGCTAAACCCACAATTCATCATGACCTGACCCTCCAAATTGATGGCTCCACAATCTCTCCAACTGACTCGGTCTGTAATCTTGGTTTCTCAATTGACAATCATCTAAAACTCTCAGATCATGTCGAGAAAACTGCCCGTTCCTGCAGATTCATTCTGTATAACTTCAGGAAAATAAGACCTTTCCTAACTCAACAGGCTACTCAGCAGCTGGTCCAAGCCTTCATCCTATTGCAGCTTGACTATTGTAATGCTCTGCTTCATGTCACTCAATTACTCATCTCGCTCCATTGGCTTCCTGTAGTTGACACATTCAGTAAACAGTACTGACTCTGGTCTACAGGACAGTCGCTGGATCTGCCCCCTCTTACCTTCAGGTCATCTTTACTAAGTACACTACAACTCATTCACTGCGCTCTAGTGACGAATGTCACCTGGTGATTCCAAGGCTGTCATTCAATATTTTCAAGAAAATTCTCAAAACACCTTTTCCACAGACTCTTGCTATGGGGGGGAAAAAACAACAAAAAAAAACGGCCAGATCGAGTAATGCGCAGGATTGATGGTAATGCAGTTCAGCTGTTTTTTCCCCAAACCACTGACTTGCGGTGTTGTCTCATTTGAATAAAAGTGTCTGCTAAATGACTAAATGTAAATGTACTGTCAGTCTCTGAAGAAAGGGAGTTACTGCACACTCTTAGTTAAGGCTTGGTGACAAATATGACCGCAAACTGATGAGAGAACCCTGGACCATGCAAAACTGCCCAGCAGCAGAAAGAGGGGTCATATGTTTATGAGTACAGGACTTCATACATATGCTGATTTCATTACAGCATGCTCAGTAAAGATATGACATTCAGCATATCAGTCAGACAGAAAAGTGCCAACAGAGAAGCCCCCTGGCTCTGGGTGTTAAAAGAAAATATAGACTAGACTAGCAAGTACGGTACAAACAGTGAGTCATTTCAGCTCATTATAAATATATTTGTGGAAGGGAATTTATGGAGTATATTTGCACACCTGCTCAGTCACGCAATTACCAAGCCAATAAACAAACAATGTCCTTAGGTCAGAAATTGACACTGACAAAGGACATGTGGGTGTTGAATACAAAATGTGAACAGGATGAATTTAAAGATGGATTCAAATTGAATACAAAATAAGCTGTTCCGGCTGCCTAGTATTTATGCATAGGTTTGAAAACTTGCTGTTGACCTGATGCACTTAACACGAATAAAGGTAGTTCCATTCCTATGCCAAGAACGTTTCTTTGTCCAAAAAGACATACGATCAATGTCAGTACAGAGGTGTTCTATTTCTACGAGTGTAAATGACTATGACTCCACCTAAATGATATTTTACAAATCTGTAATTCTGTTTAGACGTGTAAATTATGCAATTCTCTTATAAAATCATAAAAATAAAAAGCAAAATACTCTTAATGTTTTTATACAAACAAGGGTATAAATCTAACAACCTCTCAAGCAACGCCAAGCACTAAAATATCATTTATAGCATTTACTAGACGATAAAGTTAAAATATAATATCTTCAATAACGGGCAGCCCGGTGGCTTGGTGGTTAGCCTCTCAGCGCTGGGGATTCCTGGTTCAAATCCCGATCTGGGTGGAGTTTCCATGTTCTCCCCAAATGTGCATGGGTTTTCTCCGGGTTCTCCGGTTTCCTCCCACAGTCCAAAAACATGGATTCAAGGCAAATTTAATGCTCTAAATTGCCCCATATAGGGTGTGTGGCTGGGTGAGTCAGTGTGTGCCCAGCGATGAATTGGCACCTTGTTCTTGGTTTATCTGCCCAGTGCCCGAAAGGTTCTTCCCTGGATGGGCGTGGGGAACCCCACCACGACTCTGGTACAAGAACAAGCGAAAATAATGAATGGATGGATGGATGGATGGATGGCTCTTTAAAAACAGGGCACAAAAATGAGCACAGTTAAGACATTATTTTTCACTCACATGCATGTTTTTATTTAACAGAAGACAAGCTGGGTGTACACAGGAAGACTAGAAATTTAAACTGGAATATAATGTAGGCAAAAGTATGCTTCCACAAAAGTCATTTGGCTGGAATATGATTAAGAAGTTATTTATTTATGTATTTGTTTGTGCTGACCATCTATGTGGTCTCCAGGCACCGTCAAGCAATCAGGCATAATAGTATAGTGAGCACAGCATTTGAGAGCAAACACCAAATGCTTAATGATATTTTAAAAATGTCTGTAATCAAATCTCAATATATTTATATTGCTTTGTTTCCCCAAACCACAACAGTCTAAATAAGTACACCCCACTTGTTTTTCTACTCAATATACATTTTGTCAAATTCACTCACTCACACAGACTTGCAAGATAAACTGCTTTGCAGTGAAGCAAATTCAGTCTGTGTTGTCGGTCTTTGTTTCACGTTATACTTTGCCAGTGCCTTTTATTAATGGTCTTAAGACCATATGGATGGTGGATGATTCTCAGTAGTGTAGGGCAGTGACAGACGTGGTGGTGGCGAGAGCGTGTTATACTGGTACAATTGAATCATCTACAGTTGTGCTGAGTTTTTACACCAGTGTGTTAGGGGTTGCAGAACCACAAGCCAGAATACACACAAAAAAGCTACAAACCAGGAACTGAGCAAAGGACAGTTTATTGCACACAGCGTAGAGATGATCACCAGTCAATCAATAGGTGCATCAAGGTCCAAAAAATAATAAATCCACAAAGTTTAACAGTTCCAGGAAGAGCAGGGACAACAAAGGATAACGCTATTTAGCACTTGTATCAGGTAAGCAAACAACGAGACTCTCACAAAGAACTCAGTGAAAAATGGAACTTAAATAGTGTAGTTAATGGCGTGATAGGGAACAGGTGAGCACGGCGATTGAAAGTGACGTCAGTGTAGTAGCGCTAGTGGCCAAGAGAGGGCGCCAAACGTAACACAGTGTCCACTTGCTGTCAATTCTGTTAGACATCAAACATTATTGCTCAACTTTTAAGATGTAAAATCTAAAACAACTCAAATTTTACTGTAGTTAAGTCATTAGTGCTTAGCGCACGCTTCTTACTAGCAAGTAGATAGACCGCGGTGGGCAAACACCAGCCCGTGGGCCAGATGCGGCCTGTTAGAGTTATTAATCCGGTCCGCTGAACTTCTCCAAAATATATTACCAAACAATATTATTATACCTCACGTGTGTTCTTTTTCCCTGTGTTTCACCAAAAGATGGCACTCCATTTTAACCCTTCCCTTTAATGTTTGAGACCAAGGTAAGTTTTATGCTGGCATTCGAATAAGCAGAGAAAATGAGGTTTTAAAAGGATGCTTGGTTGAAAAAGCAGGTCAAAAGTCAATGGGGTTAGTCGTAGGTTTGTAGTTCTGAAGTGCCCTCGGGCAAGGAACCTAACCTCAATTGCTCCCGGGCACACTAAGCAGGGCTGCCCAACGCTCAGGGCACATGTGCTCCCTCCAAAAGTGTGTGTGTATGTGTGTTTTCCTGCACAGATAAAATGCAGAGGACAATTTTTTTTGCACTGTAGGCAAAATTAAGATTAATTTAGATCTGTTGTGTCAAAAGTGCGAAAGCAACTTTATTAAATATTTTATTACGCAGCACAGTGACTCGCCATGTGAAACTGATTGACTGGAATATAGTCAGCAAGTAAAAGCGAAATAAGTTCTTTAAGTTATATTTAATCGCCATTGGAAACTGGATATAATTTAAAAAAAAAATCTGGAAAAATGTTACCTATGAAATGCTTAAACCTTTTATGTAATTATTTTTCAAGGTAATTTAGTTCACAGTCCAGCACGCTAACCATCTAATCTTGGCTCGGCCCATCTGTTAAATTTTAAATTCCATTGTGGCCCGTAAGTCAAAAAGTTTGCCCACCCGTGAGCTAGACTGTTCTCAGTACAACGGCAGCAGTCCTAGAATATTTTGTCTGGTGGATTATTCTCAGTCTAGAGAGGTTACTGAGGGGTTTTAAAATTCCTGCAGCACTGTTTGTCTCTGTTCATGTTATACTAGCACAGCAAACACACCATCACCATACCCATACCAGTGTTACTGTACTGCCAAGCATCATCTGTGGGCCAATAAACCTATAATAAACAAGAAAGAAAAACACCCCAAAATCAACACAACCAAGTTTATTTTTACTCTTTTTTAAATCTTTGAAAACTTTTCTTTGTCATTTTTAATTAAGTGCTAAATGTGGGCATCATCAACTCCGAAATCAATATTTGAAAATAATAACACAATAATGTAAACAGAAATAAAAAGAAAAGAAGGAGAAAATAATCGAATGTGTAAATTCCAGCCTGATGTTGATAAGGTGCTGGGAATGTTATTAACAGCACTGTGAGGCGCTATGGCATGTGGGAGGTGATATTTATAGGAGGAAAACCATTCTAAGACATTTTTCAGACTACCAGTGAAAACAGCCTGGCAGTCTGCAAATGGCTTCCTTTTTAAAGCTCCATCAATTAACGTGTGCCAGCCAGGAGGAGACCAAGTGTGACAGAGCACAGTCAGTAAACAGGCTGCTGCTGTTGCTGGAAAAGTTCCACCCCTGAGACAGGATAGAGTGTCTGCTACAATAATGCTGCACTTGCTTCAAGCCTCTTTTGAAAAAAATATGTTTACATGTTTTGGTTATTACAGAGTGGCTGATGAGTTTAACTTGCAATCTAACAAATTACACAATGCACACAGATTGTCTTACAAATCTGTAATTAAGCATGCTAAACAGGAAGCTTGCTTTGACCCTTCTCTAGAACAGTGGTTCTCAAATTAGGGTCCCAGAGGCTTTGAAAGTCAGGGGATCCACAACAGTTTCATCACTCGGGTGGCTTTTACTAGCAGCTGAAAACAGTTAAAGACGTATGTCATATGTAGTATTGTATCCTATTAATTATTTATTTGCTTTTTAAATGATCTAAAGCTTCTTTAATTGAGCAGTTGCTAAATATACATTTCACTTTACCCCTTTTTTTTTCTTTTAACTTTTTTGATAGAACATGCCAAATTAAAAACAAACCTATGGGCTTGAACCAGGAGGAATATGTAAACTGGGAGAGGTAGCTCAGTGGTTAGGGTGTTGGACTATCAATCAGAAGGTTGTGGGTTCAAATCCCAGGTCCACTGAA